>JAHZND010001308.1:0-11974 GCA_027744115.1 Acrocyrtus sp. NNG-2020
AGGCATTATTAGAAAAGCATAGAGTACAAACATATTAATTGTTTTTTGAAGATTTTTTGAAAGAAAAAACTGGGCTCGTATTTAACCAGGTCAAAAAAATGTTTTTTTTTATGTTTTTGCGCCAGGGTGGATTTACAAAAAAAACAGGCGCGTTTTGCAGTCTCCTGTCTCCTATAGGCAAGAAGCTATAAACTTATAAGCTTCTTACAATGTTGCCTAAAAGAATCTTTTTTTTAGGTTCAGAGTCTCAGATAAAAAAATGTACAAGATTAATACAGACGCTTTTTTCCTCTCTGTATACCGTTATCATTGACTTAGTCAAATTCATCATTTCAATCTGGCCCATAATAGCCATCGTAAATTTTCTCCCAAAAGCTTAATATAGCCAACAAAACTCTTGCAGCGTGGAACCCTCATTTTTTTTCGCTTTTAAGAGCTTCTCGCAGTGAAAACTGTCGAGATAGTCTTCTCGACAAAGTTATTATGTGCTATGCACACCTTTAAAAGAACCTATTTCACTGCTGAAATGAGACATGTAAGTAAATAAAAAAAATTATGAATGATACTTTTAGGAATGGGACGACTACTCTATGACCAAGCTAGCCAAAGCCAAGCCACGTAAAAAGCAAACCATCCTAAATCTTATATTTTTATAAATGGGAAGATAAAGTGTGAATTTGCATATATCTTCCTCCCAGAGCCCCTCTCGACAATTCATGGGAGAGAAAAAATAAAACTTAGGACACCACACACTGCTCAGTAGTGCTCACTGCAAAAATATATTTTTTTCATTCACTCGTTTACACCTCGGCTAACTGTGTACACGGCTATAGGAACTTGCGGAGGAGGTGGCAGTGGCGCTCTGGCAGGTGGGACCAGGCGATGCGGAATAATATGCAACTTTTAGAATAAACCTCCCATCCCCGTTTCCTAAGAAAGAAAAGAAGATTCTTAAGAAGAGATATATGTGACGTGAAGTATGAATACTTTCATTTTCGTTGTATGCATATTTCTGCAGTCGTCACTGCCCTCAGTAAAAAAACCATTTTATGCATTATGCGATATATGATGAGCCATAGTCGTGTCGTCGTGATATTCTTCAGGAGAGGAGATTTTTTTTCTCTCTTGAAGAGTTCTTCAAAAAAAAAATTTTTTTTATGTATTTTTGGTCCTAGCCATATTCGCAAAAAAAAATTTACCTTGCGGCATTACCATTCTGTTTGGCATACTAGAGACTATATACTCGCACTGAAAATGTGTGATGATAAATTAGTGTAGCTAATGAGATCTGACTGTGTAATACTGCACTGCTGTGTTTGGACATATGAAAAAAAGACAATTCAATCAGAGAAGAGAGCAAAAAACAGTGATTTTGGCAAATAAAAAAGTGCAGTGTAACAATTATGGCTGGTGCTGGTGCCATAAAAAGAGATCGGTGTGAGATTGATTTGGGCTATTGTTGTTATGAAATGGAGTNAGTTAGTTGTAGTTTAGAATTTAAGAGCCTTGGATGACCGTATTTGTCCGCTGGTGCCAGTGGACGTTTACTGATACTGATATGTGGTAATGGCAAAAAAAATATATATCTTTTCGTTTATTGTACTCGTCTCTTATCTCTGTTGCACATTTGCACCAGCACCGCATACGAAATTGTTTTACGATGAGGAGAAGAATATTTTTAAGAGGTTTTGGTTGGTAGGTTCCGCTGCAAAAATATTTTTGTGATGCGCATTGCGCACGCAAAAAGATTTTTGCAGAGATTTTTTTATTGATTGGAAAGCTCAGGTTGATGACTGCTCTTCTCACACGTATTATATTTTTATGTAATCAGTAAAATAAACGAGCGGAGCAGTGTGGAATGTTTTATGTTTTTGGTTTGACATTTGACTTTTGGTTTGCGCACTCACTTTATCGTGCCGGAAGTGGAGAAGTGCGAGTGTGAAAATAAACAGATAATTCTGGTCTTATGTATGTAAACCTAAAAAAAGCGAAATATTTGTAAATGAAGATCCCCTTTATTGCTTCTAGCGCAAGCGCAATTTGCAAATAGAAAGAGATATATACCGGATTTGGAAAGGATTTTTTAAACTTCCGTCATGTCATATTGTGTGTAAACGTAAAAGTGTGAACACAATTTTTTTTGTAACTAGCCTGGCTCTTGTTGGCCACTGATTGTTGTCCTTCAGTAGGAAAATGGCAAGGACTGAATTGTGAGCGGACTTGGTGAAACGCTGTCACTTTACTGCTAAACAATTCATCAGTGACTTGTGAAGTGCTCTGTGAGCTATCCTTCCTTCTTAACTTTGCATTTTGCAATGTGAAGGTGATATTCTCGAGTAGAAAAAAATAGTTTTTTTGTGTTTCGAGTCACAAAGTCACCCGTGCCCTTTTTTATTCTTCAAATTATCTCATACAAGAGAGAAATTTTTTTCATCAAGGCCACCAAGCCATATTTAACCTGCTGGTCAATGAGTGAGTACTACATTTTGCTAATTATTAATTATAATGTGCTGCTGACAGCTCCTTCCTGCCTTTAGAGTTCCTTTCTGGTCATTCATCATAATTTTAGGGATGTGCATTTTAGCATTTTATCTTTTCCAAAAGAAATTCCTACTCTATGACTCCACAAAATAGTCAAAGAAATATGCAGTGAATGTAGAAAATAGCGATACTAACTTTTTTATGGACATACTAAACGGTTGATTACGTAGCGTGCTGCACTACATTTTATGTACATTAGCTTATCAAAAGAGGACGCTCGTTAACCGATAACACCTTGTTTTGTACACAGACTCACAATTAGTCATTCACTCCGTAAAAAAATGTGATGTGTTTTATGTACAGAATTCGAGCATGCTTAAGCTCTGAGCAATATGCACGGTTTATCAAAATGTATTAACATTACCGAGAGAGGTATAATAGCTTTTTCCGATTAGACAGTATGAAATCATCCAACAACATAACAGGAGTAATCGGAATCGGGGCATATATTTATGTAAAATTCCTGCTAATTCAAGAGAAATTCGTCACCACCATAATCAGACTACAGTGCCTACCTAGTAAATAAAATGAGTGGAGCAGTTCAGTAAACAATTGCCTATTCAATTCATTTCATTGCTCATTATATTTATTGCTTCATCACTACTTATTGCCTATCACCATCACTTAAATTTTCAAGAACACATCGAATGTCGAAAGATCAAGCTGTACAATTCAGTTCATTTTTTCTGGTTTGGGTAGCGCTATAACATCATCATTGGAAGTTGGGGTATGGGACAGGGATTAACTTTAAGCAAATTTACTTTTTTTTATTTTACCTTTGCACATGCATAACATTGGATATGGAGCTTTTTGTATTGTGCCATTATAATAAATGTTCATAAATTCCGTGTTTTGTAATTTGCAGAGGTTGCTAATAAGGAAAAGCATTACTGGTATCAGCACTATCACCATCACTTAAATTTTCAAGAACACATCGAACGTCGAAAGATCAAACTGTACAATTCAGTTCATTTCACTGGTTTGGGTAGCGCTATAACATCATCATTGGAAGTTGGGGTATGGGACAGGGATTAACTTTAAGCAAATTTACTTTTTTTATTTTACCTTTGCACATGCATAATATTGGATATGGAGCTGTTTGTATTGTGTCATTATAATAAATGTTCATAAATTCCGTGTTTTGTAATTTGCAGAGGTTGCTAATAAGGAAAAGCATTACTGGTATCAGCAGCGAATTCGTCATTCGACGGCATCATCATGAGCAGCGTACGAAATCGCATCCTTCAATTTCAGCAGAATGACAACAACGCTGCAAATAACAACTCCTCGTCCTCAGTTTCCAATATTATGAAGAGTCCTGGTGTTAGCAGTAGGAGTAGTAATTCATCATCACAAGCGACAGCGACATCAACGCTGCTAAAGTCATCCTACGTGAGGACTCGCAGCACTGGCAGTATACCACCGGACATTGTGGCCACAACTGTAAACAGCAGCAGCAATATTGCGAATAATCGTGACCAGTTTAAAAGCGGAGAGTTGGTTAATAATAATAATAATGGTAGTATTTCCATTTCAACATCCAACGTAAAACCATTTCCGTATGGCAGTTCCCAAAAATTAAGCCAGCCACATTCCAACATTAGCGCTAGTAACAGTAATAATAATAACGGCGGCAGCTATTTTGGAAATAGTTACGGTATTGGGCCAAAAACCGCAGTTGGATCGCAATCATCTTCAGTTACGTCATCAGCGACGAGTCTAGTGAACAGCAGGAAATATTCAGGAACGTTTTCAGATTGCAGCTCGTCCACGACTTCCTTGGCGAGCTCGTGGAGGAGTGGAAGTGTGGAGAAGAGGAGTCCAGCCCCGGAGCCGAGCACCGCTACTATTGTAAGGACGGTGGAAATCCCGCTGGGGAAGAGTAGTGGAGCGAAATCGGAGGATTATAATATCACTCCTCCTGCAGTTAATCGGGCGAACAAGCCTGGATCTTTGGCTATGAAGAAGGCGAGCATGACAATTAACTTGAGCTCAACTTCCCCGTCTTCAGCAGCGTCAACGTCTTCATCGCCAAGTCCTACTGGAAATTGTAACAACGGTTTTGGAGGAGCAGGAAATAATAATCGCATGATGAATGGCAGCAATGGAAACTTAAGTAATGGGAGAGGACTTCCAAGTCCTACCAGGCCAAAAGCTAGAACACCCACAAGAACAAGTCCAGCTTCATCTTCTTCATCTATTCCAAAGTTGAGTGGTGGGAGTGGCAGCATTGGTCATGGTTTTGGAAATGGAGTGGCAACTCCTACAACTGTGAGATACAGGGATCCTTCCCCTGGAGGATTGGGGAGGACTAGGATGTCTCCTGCTACGAGTACGAGAACGACTCCGGTGACAACTCCGACAGGAGCCAATAATGGAAGTGTTGCCTTTGGAAGTACATGGAATGGTGGAGGCTCAAGCACTGGCAGGTTCTATCAGTCGATTGGGTGGAAAGAAAAATTCGAAGAGAGCGAGAAAAAGAAAAACCATTTGGTTACTTTAGCACAGAAAGGTACTCCCTAATTACAATTTTTTTGTAGTTGAGAAAATATTTGTCTGATTATATAATTTTTAATTAAGCATTTCAATTAAAATTCTCTACTGCTTTTGCGTTATCAGCTACAAGAGACTACGAGGAGCTAAGGAGGCGTTACCACGAACTGTATACAGATCACGAGAAAATGTCATCCAGATACGAATCTGCTCATCACCAACTGGAATCCTTGAGAAAAGGTAATGCATTGGAAGTACATGGAATGGTGGAGGCTCAACCACTGGCAGGTTTTATCAGTCGATTGGGTGGAAAGAAAAATTCGAAGAGAGCGAGAAAAAGAAAAATCATTTGGTTACTCTAGCACAGAAAGGTACTCCCTAATTATAGCTGACAAAATGTTTGTCTGATTATATAATTATTAATTAAGCATTTTTATTAAAATTCTCTACTGCTTTTGTGTTATCAGCTACAAGAGACTACGAAGAGCTAAGGAGGCGTTACCACGAACTGTATACAGATCACGAGAAAATGTCATCCAGATACGAATCTGCTCATCACCAACTGGAATCCTTGAGAAAAGGTAATGCCAACAAAGTCATAAAGCATAGATTAGATTCATTAGATGCGGGAAAATTATGGGAAAACATACGCTACAATTACTAACAAATTTAATTACAAATTGCAGCTTCTGAAGCAACTTACGAAGAGTACCACAAGCTGAAGCGAAGATACGAGGCAGAGAACCAGGAAAAATCCGAAGCTCTTACTAGAGTTGATGAGGTAACGCATTCCATGCACTTTATAATTACAAATTGCAGCTTCTGAAGCAACTTACGAAGAGTACCACAAGCTGAAGCGAAGATACGAGGCAGAGAACCAGGAAAAATCCGAAGCTCTTACTAGAGTTGATGAGGTAACACATCCCATGCACTTTAAATACTCTTAATATTATTTAAATATATTTTTCAACAAAAATATCGAAATTGAGGAAGTGTGTTGAAATATTTCGACGTTTTTCATTGATGAAGTATAAATAGTAGCTTCTCTAAATTTTCAAGTGTAGTAATAACTGGAAAGCAAATAATTAGTTAGCTTTTTAAAAAACCTAACAATTTATTTAAAATGCATTGCTAAATTCGTTGTGTAATTTTCCATATCTGCAGTATAACAAGGAGAATCGTCGCTTGAAGCGGCAAAGTGCTTTAATGATGCAGCAAATCGACCCTTCGCAATTACTCGCGCACGCCAATTTGTTTGAGTCCGTGCCTGAGGGAGATTCCCCGGAAAGTGATAAGGAAATACAGTACTTGCGGCAGAAGGTCAAAGGTCAGTTATCTGTCTATCCCAAGTGAAATTATAATGTATTCATTAGATAAAGTTAAATAAATGCTACAATGTCAGAGTTGTTCAATCTCAATCAATCTCAACTTGCCCCAAATCTTCTTTTCACACAGAAATGGAAGCAAAGATAATCGATCTAGAAGGGGAGCTGGAGCGAATCCGCTTATCCGAGTTTGAAAGCCAAGAGTCCGTCCTTCTCATGAATGACTCAGTTCAATCCTCCAAAGGCGAAAATATCCAGTTAAAAGATCAGCTACGTAAGCTGGACGAGGAGAACAGAAAACTGGCAAGGTCACTGGAAGACCTCACATTGGCGCACGAGTCCCTGAAGGCAAAGCAGTCCGTAGACGAGGAGAAGCTGCAAGTGGCCGAAACTGAGCTGAAAAAGGTACTGATGAAACAAGAAATAAAAAATAGGCTTAGAGAGAAACATAAAAATTTATTTTCCCAGGGATATGGATAGCCAGCATAAAAAGTAATTATGAAGTGGTCGTGGTCTTTCTGTAAACATCTTCATCCTCTCCTCGCAACTTCGCAGTTTCCCATTAAAAAAAGTAAAAAATATATACATTTTTGCATTCACTTAATTCACTGCCAGTGCCATTGCCACACGCTCCATTCTATCATTTCTTTATAGATCACAGGGTAGAAAAAGGTTTTTAAAAAAAGGAAGGGAATTAACTTAGGACTTTTGTGTACCAGCAGCAGAATATTGCACACTTCTTCCCATAATACTCTGCCCTGTTTTATACGGAAATTACTGATATTTTTTACGCTTAAAGCAAGCTCTATGCATGAATGATATGATAAGCCTCAGTTTTTTTACCTTCTTATGAAAAAGTGAGATAAAAACAGAAGTAATTTTTTAAAGCAAGCTGGAGCAGTGGGAGAGGGAGAGGTGGTGACGACAATTACTTTACACGAATACTGAATACGATACAAAAACACTACAAAGGAAGATTTGCACGTACATTTTTGCATTCACTTAATTCACTGCCAGTGCCATTGCCACACGCTCCATTCTATCATTTTTTTATAGATCACAGGGTAGAAAAAGGTTTAAAAAAAGGAAGGGAATTAACTTAGGACTTTTGTGCACCAGCAGCAGAATATTGCAAACTTCTTCCCATAATACTCTGCCCTGTTTTATACGGAAATTACTGATATTTTTTACATAACGCTTAAAGCAAGCTCTATGCATGAATGATATGATAAGCCTCCTCAGTTTTTTTACCTTCTTATGAAAAAGTGAGATAAAAACAGAAGTAATTTTTTAAAGCAAGCTGGAGCAGTGGGGGAGGGAGAGGTGGTGACGACAATTACTTTACACGAATACTGAATACGATACAAAAACACTACAAAGGAAGATTTGCACGTAACACAATAAATGGCCAAGTTTCTTCCTCCTTTTTAAATTTCTGTACTAGTTTTCTCACTTTATGAAAACAGTTCAAGCAACTTGACTACAGAGCTTTTGTGGTGGAAGTGGAGTGATTTAACAGCTGCATTGAAAATGTTATAATAATAAATAAATACTCGTAGAAATAAAGGTTTTTTCTGCAAATGGCCAATATCGTGCTATAACATAGTTTTATTAGTTTTCCATTTTGTTTAATTTGTATTAATTTACAATTTACGCAGTTTAAATAATTCTCGTGTAGTAGAGAAAAAGGAAGTGTTCATGGTCTTCCAAATGTGGTTAGTAAAGCTTATTATTAGGTTTTGCCGTGAATGAAGACCACTGCCACAGCTTGGTGACATAATACAGCTGTAAAAATCTGAACAGTCAACACCCTTTTTCCGTGTAAATAGAAGGGATGACGAGGTTACTAGTTAGGGGAAATATTCGCGGACAGATTTTAGGTATTTTGGGTGGTCTTGTCTAGTCTGATTTTGGGTGGAAAGTTGTTCGGTTAAAGTAGTTTTAGGCTAGTAATATGGCATCGATTTTGGCTACGAGAATGGCATCTGTGAAGAGGAGAGTTAGCAGGTTCTTTAAGAGAAGGTCTAATAGTGTTAGTCCGGGCCCGGGACCTTTTCAGATACAGGTAAGAGTGGTTAATTAGTAGTATAATTAGTGTCTACATTTAGGAATGCGAGGGGAGAATACGTAAAAGGAATTTGGAAGAGTTTTGTGATATAAGTTATAAGTGCATTGAGAATTTGAGAAATGCATGGAATTTGGAATAAATGAGAGTGTTTTTAAAATTTTTGCAGTTGCTAACTGAAAAGAACATCCTGCAGAGGCAGAGTCTCGTGTTTATGAACAGTGATGAGATGGACAATAGATTGCTGGATGCTTTAGCCCAAATTGACGAGCTGCAGAGAACGGTGGAGGACCAGAAGAATAGTTTTGAATCACAGATAGTTGAATTGAAGGTATGTCAAGAATACGAGCGCCTGTGCATAAATTAGTAGTATTTTAAGTAGAAATCATATTATATTAAAGTAAATTATTTTTTGTTTTACTTAGAACCGTCTGAGCGAAAAGGAGTTGGAGGAAGAAACCTCTGAAATTCAGCACACCGCGAAGGTCAAAGCTCTCGAAGAAGAGATCCAGTCTCTGCGCGATCGTGCTGACGAGGCGGAGAGAAAACTTGAAGACTGTTCCTCTACTAGTAGCACTGATGGTGCTCCTGTTGCTCCACCTCCACCACCTCCCCCACCACCAATGGGAGGTCCTGCTCCCCCACCACCCCCGCCACCTCCAGCCATGAGTATGGGCAGCATGGGCAATGGAGGTGGCTTGGGCTCCTCGCTTCAGTCAGTCACTCTGAAGAAAAGTCCTCGCAGTAACTTGGAAAGTACTCCAAACGGCTCTTGTGACGGTCAGTCAAAACCGTTGGTCACAGCTTCACCTCAAATTGATGACATTGTGAGCCAGCTCAAGCAGGGCATTAAATTAAGGCATATCGATAGAACTTTACCGCGCAAGGTAAGTTTGTTTAACAAATAACAATGCTAAGTTTATTCGCAGCAACTGGTTCAGGAAAAATCTAAGGACGAAAATCCTGTTGAAGAGCTTCAGCTCGGTTTTAGACAACATGAGAAGGACAAGAACGGTTGAGAGAAGATATTAGAAATGTATACTGTTCAATAAAATTCCAGTTAATTTAAAAATTAAAGTACACGAGCAAAAGAAAAACACTAACAATATAAGTAAGCAAAGTATTGTTACAAGAATGGGTAAAAGGAAAGAATGATTCAGAAACTGCCTTCTGTATTAATACAGTACCATTACGGACGCTGAGATGTGATTGCTATATTTGTAATACCTATAAGTACTTAGGTACATTGCGTTTTTACTAATGTAATTTTTTAATTACTTTACTAAAACAATTATCAGATTTATTTAGTGTATAAGGTTTGATGGTTTGACGAGTAGAAAGGGAAACTATCGAGTTATTATTCATTCATTCGCGATTCAAACATTCATTATTAGTTGATCCCAAACGTGCCATGCTTTGGGAGTATCAAACTGGAGATATCCATTCCATTGTGTTATGAAAACGTATAACACATTCACTCTCGCATTGTTTATCATTGTTCGCAACGATAGTTTTATTCAGTGTTTTTGTTATGTTATGAAACAATTTTTACTGGATGTGCAGTAAAATCATCCAAAGTGAAATTAACATATTTTGTAACAAGGCTTTAATATTTTAATCTAAATAATAAAGTTTCTACAAACTGCTGATATCCGTACTTGATTATTATTTTATTACATTTTACATTTGACCTTTTTACATCAATCGTAGAAATTAATTATGACACTACACACACGTACTATTCTGCTCATTGAGCAAGCAAATTACTTTCCCCATGATGGTGGATCTCCTTCCTTATAGTTGTTACGGAAAAGGGCACTTTTGTCCCGAAACGTCGTGGATCTGTTTACCTCCAGATCATCCAGGTAGCTTCCAAACATAAATCCAGCAGCTGGAAGGAGGAATATCCACCAGTGCTTATTGAATCCAATCACGTTCCACTTTGCAGTTAAATACGACATCTTAGAAGTTTAATAATTGTCGGTGAACGCACAAACACGAGCTGAAACAAATTATTAGATTATATATATTTGTATTCTAATTTATCCCCGCAATTTTTACAACAAAATACAATTTGTATATTATATTATATTACAAATTTTGTAATGTAATTTACAATGTACCTTAAGCGGTTTTATTCAACAAATTATTTGCCCCGGCAAGTGCAGCCTTTTCTGCCTTCCCTGAAATATTTATAATAATAATATCAGCAAATTATTTCCAACAGAAAACCAAAATCCGAGGGCACTTTGTGTATTCCCAGAGTTTGATTTAAGCATTTTATTATAAAATATGAATTTAATTACAATTTTCAGCTTACACTTTTGAGTACGACTCCAATCAGAGTAGATTGCAGTGCCAGAAGCCAAAGGGAATAAGACGACAGCTGCGTACCTCTTTATCAATCGGCCAATTTGAATTCCCTCAGACGAACCCATAAAGAGCTAACAATTTTATCTCAGCCTGCAGAAACAACAAATCATAAATGTTAAAATTATTTAACGTTTAGTAGCCTTAATTGGACAAATTATTATAAGTAATCGTACTATAAAGTATATTTCCTAATTTCCTACAGCACTAAACACATTTAGCTACAAATATTAATATATCGACATATCCCTTTCTTTACACTTGCCGACTTGCCAAAACGGTCATTTATAAACAAAAATTCATACTTACCCTCCACAAAAAACTAAAATCCAACTGTTAATTACTAATAAATTAGTAAAAATTGAAGCAAAATAGAAATTTACCTGTAGAACAGACCGAACAGACCTCATAAAATGGTATTTTGCTATTTTGATAAATTGTGTTTTTGCGAGCTGAAAGCAAAGAGCACGTAAAGGATACGAAAAACAAACAGGCCGCAGATGATGTCCTCTTCTTCGTGCTCTTTTAGCACTCGGCAAAGCAAGGGTAAGCTCCCTACACGCTGTTGTATCCCAATTCCAAAGCATGAAGCGCATTCAATTCAAAAACCCTTTCTTTTTTGACTATGACTATATGACTCGCATTTGCAATATTCGTATTCATATTGCATGTACCTACATTGTATGTGCAGTTTATTGGACTATTGGACAAAGGAAATATGTAATTTAGTAAAATTCTATTAATTTCATATCATGATAATTTATTATATGACCAGATTCAGATTTAGAGAAACTTTGAGGGATAGGTAAATATATATCAGTTAATAGAGTGCATTTCAATCGGTATGCCACCGAGACTCTAGTTTCATTTCGTTGCAAATCAAATTTTTATGCTGTTTGCTCATTCCCATTTGAAAGTATGTAAAATGTAGATATGAGCCTAATGCGATTTTTTAAAGGGATTCAGTAGCATTTTACCGAGTCCATTTTGCTTTTTGGAGAAACTGAGAAAATGGAATGGAATTTTTGCTTTGTTTGCTGTTCCTCTTTCGGCTTTGGGTTTTTGTTCATAAAGTTTTTATGGGGATATGTATAGAGAGGTAGGTATAAGTAACATAGGTTAGCAGCTATTATCCTTTAATTAGAATCTTCCGGTCTGGAGAAGACAATAAAAAAACTTT
>JAHZND010001309.1:0-10424 GCA_027744115.1 Acrocyrtus sp. NNG-2020
TGTCCTCCTGCTAATCCCCCGTAGCCTGTGGATCCGCCATAGCCACTTCCTAAATGATACGCTCCTGAATCCCCAGCCTGCTGTTGTCCACCTCCTCCATGTCCGTGCCCTTGATGAGCGTCGTGATGTTGCCCATGATGACCTCCATGGTGGTCTTCGTGCTGCTTCCCTCCATGATCGTTGGACTGATGATGGTGACCTCCTTGATTTGAATAGTGCTCATTATGGCCGTGGTTTCCGTGATTCCCATGTGACCCATGGTATCCCTTATGAGCATCGTCATAATGGCCATTCAAATGGTGCCCTTCATTCCCATGATGATTTTGGTGGTGATGTTGGTCATGATGCGACCCGTAATATTTTTTCCCGCCGTGGTCGCCGTAATGTTCTCCTGGAATAATTATAATAATTCATAATTTATATAAATTAATTGATATAAATCCAATCCATTATAAATCCATAATTTGTTCCCACCATGGTCTCCGTGCTTTTGATGATGTCCACCGGTGTGATAGTCATCATAAAAGGAATGCTGTTTACTGTACTCATCCTTAACAAAAATTAAAACCACTTTTAAAATTGCTCGATGAAAGTGCAGTGAGGCAATCTGACATTAGTTCAGCTCATTTACCTTGTGATAAGTGTTATGGTACCCTTTTGTTGAATGGCCTTTCTTATGATGTCCATTTTGGCCATATTTTGCGTGCTTTGCTCCCTTGCTTCCGTGGTGCTTCCCCCCATAGTGCTGTCCACCGTGTTTGTGACCTTTTGAGGCTCCCCCCGAACTTTTGTAATGGCCTTTTTTGTGAGCGCTGTTATGATGACCTTTGTTACCTTTGTGATACCCACTGTTGGAATGGTGACCTTCCTGACCTTTGTGTCCTTTCTGCCCGTGATGACTATTATGGTGAGATTCTCCGTGGGCGTGGCCTTTCCCGTAGTGATCAGTGCCATGACTTTTTACATGTTAATTAGGTGCAATGATATTTCTTTATTCTTTAAGCCTTCAGCTTATCGTAATGCATTCATTAGAATTACGGAAATAATGTATCTATGACTTACTACCCTCCACTGTCATCATGATGACCCTCTTCACCGTATCCGCCTCCACCTCCTTCTCCTCCTCCTCCCTCATGTCCATATCCTGTAGCCGAAGCTTGCAGGTCTTTTGGTGGAGCAGCCACCACTGCCGAAAGTTTCGATTCCTGTCCTTGCTGAATTACATTTTCAGAAGGAGGTGTAGTGGTGCTATTTCTCCTTTTTAATTCACTTAACAGATCTAGCTCAATTGATGAATCGTCACTGTACAAACTTTCATCACCACTTTCACCATTTTCCGTCGAGTAGTCCCTTTCTTCTACTGACCCGGATCCTACATCTTCAAAACTTCCTTCCCCTCCCACCCCTTGAGCTCCATTATTCCCAGTGGTTGTTGGCACAAACGTTCCATTTCCGGCAGGCGTAGCTGGAACAAAAAATGAAGGTCCTGCGACGACCCCCACTATTCCCCTGTCTGGAGGAGAATACCCTGGATGAGTGATTACTTGTCCATCTCTCCTAACCGCTATTAATTCAGCGTCTGGCTCTAAACCAGCTCCAACAAGCAATGATGAGCACTAGAATTCCTCCAAAGAGATACGCTCGATGAGACAAGATAATCCTGAAAAGTTCCAAAATAACCATTTCTAGACACTGCTGCGGCAGCTACAAAGCAACGCGAACTGCATTCAAACTTGGAAAGCAAGATTTAAAATTTAAAAAGCAGAAATCGAAAGTGGAGATAACATTCCAAAAAATATTACTAAAGTAGTAACCGTGCACGTTGATAAAGTAGCAAAGCAAGTAACTTAACCAACAAAGAGTAGCCACTCATATTTATACCTTTCCAAGGAGTCCCAAAAGCGTTGCACTAAGCAGGTACTTGTAACTCTATATTGTGTCATAGTGAAGGTACCTCTAAAGTTCATGAGTAACGCTATCACTTGATTAGCGTCTGTCACATGTGGCATGGTGCATATCGTGTTTGGCACCTATCATCGCATAAAAGGTACGTGTGGTGGTTTAGAACGTGCTGCATCGTCATGTCAGTGCAAATTAGAAATATGTGCGATATCTTTCGACTTTAGGGATAAAAGGTATTTCTGCCTGGACTAAAGTTTTTGTCAACCCAACACCCCTCATGCATACAATAGTGATATTTGTAGTAGCAATAGTCGCTGTTCATGAAAGAAAAACCGCATTACATGATCAAATGTCTTACAGGAGCACTTAAAAATTTAAGTGCAAGTGTTGAATGATTACCTACTCAAAAAGCTTTTATTTCTGCAAAAGTTGTAAAGGAAAACGTATCAACCACTGTTGCAATACTGCACTCCACCTTTAAATAGAAAAAATGAATTGTTCTGACTTTACAACTCCATTCAGAAGTACACCTTGCAATGGCAATCTTTAGAATGTGAAGTTTAAGTTTTTCAAGCTGTCACTCCTTTTTGCGTTCTTGTCTCTACTTAAATTGAGCAGTGACGAAAAGTCTATTGTGAGTTGGTGACTGTGAAAATGCAGTAAGTACACAAAGGAATCTTTGTCGCACATTTACAATTTTCACAGTTACGGTTGATTGCCAATCATCGGATGGTGTAATTCTGCACGCTCATTCGCCGAGTTTTCGCAAAAATCCTTTTAATAAAATATGCGTCTGAAAATGCGTAATGCTCCCACGCAATTTTCTAGGCCTTTGTCTGCCGCGGAGATCATTGCTGAGCTTTGCATTTATGCAAACACAGCAATTTAGCAATAGTTATTACTTCTGAAAGTGAAAAAGTGTGTTTTTCTAAATTAAATGTTAATAATGCGGATCATGCGGACACTAGTATTTCAAGGTAATCATTATCATGGTTAATCACATCAATTGGCTGGAAAACAGGAAGTTAAAATGATAGTCACGTGTACGTGAAAATGATTTTTGAATGTAACCGGATATTACTCGTCATCTGTGTGTGGAGCACGCTTCCTTTGAATCGTCTTCTTTCTACTTCCCCACGTTAGAATGCCGGGATTTATTCAAGCAGTTTTTGAAATAATACAATGATTTAATTTATTATTAGGCCCAATTAGGAGTCCACCTACTTATATGGAAGGCACGAGGACAAGGGCAACAATACGAACACCTACATTTCAAACAGTTTATGGTTCATGGACTTTAATCAAAGAAATGAAAGTAGTTAATTTAGGCAAATTCGTTTCAACAAAATAGTACAATAGTTCAGTCTAGTGAGTATTTCAGTAGCAGTTTACATGGATCATATCATTACTGTGCGTTCCAGTTCATTGTGCCTAATAAGTGATTGGAATTAGATTGAGATGAGCGAGGGCGGGAAGGGTAAGCTAAAAATCTACGCAATTTGCAATGTAACCTTTACAAAGGCTAAAATTGTCAAAGCTGCACTTATAATTTCAGCGAACTTCATGCTCCATGGATTATCTTGATTTTCCTATTCTACATAGGTAGGTAAATAGAGATCTGTGTATTTTCACATTCGTAGATTTCAAGCTATTTCAGCGATTTGCATGATAGATTCCTTCCACGGCACCGTATGTTCAAAAATGCGAAAATTTACTTAATGTCCGTAATCCGTAAGAACCAGGCAGTGCAAGTGGTATTTCCCAAATAAAAATGCCGCATTAGCTATGCACAATTATATAACAGTCGTCATTAATCTAACATGCAGAAAAGGCATTTTATCAAGTTGGTGGTGGCTAGCATCACTATCACACCTTGGCACAGTTGACCACAAAAGTACGAAGAGGGAATTAAGCAGTAAAATTGTAAAATAAAATGATCTCCAAAACGCAACGTGACGTATAGAGAAGTGCTCACTATTATTGTCGCAATTTTATGTTTACTCAACATCCACGTGAAACATGTAAGCGGTCCATTACTAACTATAAGCTACATTACATTTGCACGGTCCATTACACTCGTTATGACTACTTTGAATGACTGATGGTGCCGAATTAGTCATTTTTAGCTTTTATCTTAGCTATTATGTGCCATTATTACACTGACAACTCAGCAATACGTAACAGATTTATAAATTTACTGCGTAGAAAACCTCTAAATGTAACAGAAGGACAAAAATTAAAAATACCTACCCATTCCGTATTATTGTTTCAACACTATTGAAGCATCAATTAGGACTAATAATACAAGCACAGGCACTTTTTGTGTCTGAGGAAACCACAGAAAGTTCTACATAATTTTGTGGTGCGTGCAGACCTGCTTTCATGCGAGACCTACTTACGATTGGCGTTAATTTCAATTAGCTTGGAAGTTTTTTTGGGAACAATCTAGAGGACAGAGCAGTGTGCTGAAAGGGCGAAAAAATAGTTGCAGTTTACAATTACGAGTGCATTCAACTCACTGTTCTTGAGCCGTTAACACAATTGTACCTAGCTAATGCAATGATATCCGTAAACGATGAAATAGAAAAGCCAAATACTATGATGGAATGAGGAGGTATTACCTTTAATCTAACTCACAATTAATTTCCCCGTTGATTTCCGGCTAGGTGGCTGGGCCCCAGAGGTAGTACCTCATGGAACACTAATATGAAGTGTAAATGCTCTCGACCTACCGTACCTTTGCCCATTTGATCATTGCATAATCTCCGGCACCTATCTGTTGGATGGAGATTATCCAACCGAGGTAATGTAATATTTTGAAACGATTGCTCGCAATGACACATGTTACAAGAGCTTCTGTTGATGCGATAATTTTACATTACATAAGTTATAAACGATCATCAGTACACAAAAGACCAATCGAAATAACTTGATGGTAAATTAGTAAAGATGACAGCCATAATATGAATGTAATTTGCAGTTGAAATAAAAATGATTCATTTTTTCACAACATCGCGTCCCATTTTTGTTGCTAAAAGGTGACAATCATTGAAAACGGAACTTCAGTCATTTATTAAAAGTGCAGCGGGTGCTTAAAAGATTGGTTAATACAAGTGCAACAAAAGGGTTCTTTTTATATAGCTTCATTATTAACTTTTTCCATTGAATGGCGAGAATCATTATTGCTCAGTTTTCATTGTTAACATGTTATAACAAATAAATTAAATCAAAATAAAATTAAATAAGTAAAAAGGAGTACGTTAATACTACATAGTAATAAATGCATGGTATATGAACGTAGAGTAAAAATGTATGACACAATTATTTTTTTGTAAAGCTCGTTTCATCTACAGTAATAAATAAAACAGGTTAGCGTTATTACGTGCTTGCTTTCATTAACAACTTAACAATGCACTAATTTTAAAACATGTTTCATTTAAAACTATCAATAATATCAAGGGCTCAAAGCATTTTGCTTTGTCACTATATACCTACTCTTTTGTAAAGAGTAATAGAAAAATCTTGCTCGTGTACCGTGTACTTAATATAATGTACATAATATCGTTTCTATATGTTGTATCGTTCTACTCAAATTACCAAATTCCCAATGCCAAATATATTTTAATTTTCTGCATGATTGAACTTCGATTTAGAACTGCTATATTGTTTCATCACAGTTAAGAAAGGGCAACTTTAAATTGTAAATTGTCTTATTGTCCTGTCCATTGGCCGACGTCCAAGGAGTCTATGCAACTCGTTCTGAGAAGCAATAAGAAATCTCACTAGCTAAAATAGACAGCACACAGGGTAATAAAAATTGAATGTTTCTGTGCTGACGCTGGTACATGAAAATGGTGGAGGGTAGTTGGTATTGCATTACATTAAACGTTTTCATGTTTAGGGGAGTAGCAACCCCGTCTCAGGATCGATTCCTGTTATGCTTGATTTCGGATCAGGAAACATAGAGCTCCACTGGGTGTGACTGCACAACGACGTTTCAATGACATCCATACTCTCTTGATGGCTGTCATTCTCCTTCCCTTTTCGATCAGACTGACCTTGAGATCTGCTCCCATTCCCAGTTGTTCTATCTCCTGCTCTCCACCTCGAAAGCAAAAGGTGATTCTGCTTTCCTTCTAGACAGAAGTCTTGAATAGTGTAAAACCTAATGGGCACAAGGGTATTCGTTATTCAGTGCTAATTCAAGTTAATGAGATCTTACACTGAATGAGCCAATTTCATTTCATGCAACTTTTTAAATTAAAACTTACTCGGAGACCAACTCATCTATCCAAGTTTGGAGCGTATCTTCCCAATCTTCGTCTTCCGGCACGTCCCCCTCCTCCTCAATTGTACTGAAGGAGCGACCGTTTATTTGTAAAGATTGGGTTGTGGATATTCTTCTTCCCTGATATATTTCTAGTGGAAAAACAAGCATTTTCACTTGCGCTAGCAGAAACCCATCTATCGATAATAGCTTCACAGTCCATATGCCCGGTTGCAGCGGAGTTTTTAGGGTAGGCTTGATAAAGCTTGTCTAAAATAATTCCATTTCATGCAACTTTTTAAATTAAAACTTACTCGGAGACCAACTCATCTATCCAATTTTGGAGAGCATCTTCCCAATCTTCATCTTCCGGCATGTCCCCCTCCTCCTCAATTGTACTGAAGGAGCGACCGTTTATTTGTAAAGATTGGGTTGTGGATATTCTTCTCCCCTGATATATTTCTAGTGGGAAAACAAGCATTTTCACTTGCGCTAGCAGAAACCCATCTATCGATAATAGCTTCACAGTCCATATGCCCGGTTGCAGCGGAGTTTTTAGGGTAGGCTTGATAAAGCTTGTCTAAAATATTTAATTATTCAATTACATGCTGGAATTAAAATATAAAATGTAAGTTGCTACATAAGGGAAAACGGAAATTGATTCAGGTACGTACAGTGCTGGAACCTTCTGGCCCAGAACCATTGTGTACAGCCTGTACGCTATTTGAAGGGTCAACAAACACGGCAGTAATATTAAACGGCTCATCGGACACAATGCTATAGGTAAGAACAGGTTCANAGTAATATTAAACGGCTCATCGGACACAATGCTATAGGTAAGAACAGGTTCACTAAACGGTCCAATGCTGCGAGCGAAATTGCGAAATATTTGTTCTTTCTGTTCATACTCAGCCCCAATAGCAATGTCCTAAAAAAAGTTACAGAAAATACTTGTATCCACCAGAAAAAAAAAAGATTCCATACAAAAAGTTAATATTTATAAATCTGAATGAGTTTGTACACACTTGAATTTTAGAACGGTATTTTGCAATGTTCTTTGACCAAGGGGAAATCTCTACGTAACTTTCTAGCTGAAACCACGATTCCAGCGAGACTGTGTATACTTCAGGGATCCCATCAAAGCTCGTTTGCTTCGTGAGTGGACTGCTAAACCGGATTAAAATTCCTTGGAAAGAGTCGTCATGATTGTATGCACTCATTTCCACTAATTGAACAGCTTTATTGGCATCACCCTCCGTGGCTTTCCCTAGTCCTAGTTCACCTCTAGCAGTGACACTACAGTTGTACTTTTGTGCAAAACGATTTGCTGCAATGCGTGCCAACGAGCGGCCGAGTGTTACTAATGCATCGTCGGCCTTTGGAGAAAGATCGTGTTGATGATGGAGACTCAGCCAGAATCTATCCATAGTTGGATAATGAGTTTCAAACCGGTCGGGATCGTCGGCCTTTGGAGAAAGATCGTGTTGATGATGGAGACTCAGCCAGAATCTATCCATAGTTGGATAATGAGTTTCAAATCGGTCGGGGTACAACCACGACTCTAGCTGGTTAATGATCCCCTGGTTTACAATTGCTTCGAATTTTCTCCCGAAGAAAATTATTCTCGTTTCGGCAAGCTAAACAAGTAATTATAACGGGAGCATGAAGTGAGACAAATTTTCTTCAAAAATCAGAGCATGAATTTTTTAAATAAAAAATGTACAGGGTTCGTACAGTTAATCTATTCCAGTCGGTCAGCCGAAAGTCATTTGGCGAACAGCCGCACCAGTCCACCACGTTCCTATACTGGCACTTGCAACCCAGTTTCCTTTTCCAGTTGGTAACGTGCAAGTTATTGTCAACAAAGGATGGGCAATGACACTGAATTTCTTAACACAGTGTGGAAGAAGCTCTGTAATTTGCAAAAGAAAGTGGAATGTAAAATTGGAAGATAAAAATGATGGGATATCATCAGTATCAGTAATATGACAAATATTGGAAGTAAAATTGCGAGAGTTTTAACAGCGTTATGGCTAAGAAACGTCTCCAGCTTTTCAGTTGTTCTAATCAAGTCAAAATTGTATTAGGATTTTTATAGTTATAGCCTACGCGAAAATTAATATTTAAAAATTAATATAGAAAACAGGGAGCTTACTTCAAAGGGAAATCTGACTCGCTCAGGTTGATAACATAGTCCCAATCCCAATTCCATTCCTCGGCGTTCTCTACAAGATCTTCCATCCCTGCCAGTAAAACGGTGAGAAGGCTGGCACCTCCCCATATCGTCGCTTTACGACTTCTCATGAACCGAACATTATTAGGAAGAATATCTTGAAGCGGGAGAAGTTCTCGGTAGAGGTAATCTTGCCGCTGAGATAGGCAAATTGCATAAGCTCATTATAGTTTCATTTAAGTTTGGAACGGTAAACGTATTACTAAAACCAAAACGTTAGTTGATAAGCGCATTTTGCTTACCGAGTCAACATGAATATAGAAAAAGTGCTTCTCCTGGAAAAGGGCTTTAATAAGGCGAAAGACTTGTCTTGCAGAGCGACCGTTTAAAGTTAGGAAAAACACTATTCGGACGGTTTTCAAAGGTTTTTCAGCTAGGCGTCCATCCTCTTTCCGGCCATCTAGGCCAATTATCTTTTGGCTTTTCTCATAGTCTAAATATTAATGAGAATAATTATTAAAAGAAGTCGTCATTTTTGGATTTAATTCGGAGCTAGATTGTAAAGGCCAAACAAATTCAAAATTAACATGAAAAGCACTGCAAAAACACCTACCCTGAAAGACACCAGTTTCAAAAACGTTCATAGCAAAGTATCCACCACAGTTGCCATTCCATGATTTTAGCTCATCGGGGTTTAAGAATGAATTTGTACTCGAGAAATCACTGGGACATTTTAAATCGCACATATCCTCGTCGATTTTGATATTTGAAGATGGTTTGGAATTTCCGCAGAAGCATTCCACTCTAATTTTGACGAGAATTTTTAAAAAATTACTAGATTTGAAAGAAAGAGCTGATAAAAGCGATCGTTTGTTTTACAAAACTTTACCCATATTGTAATCCAGCATATTGGAAGCCAGATTGAAGGCACAGGTCAATGCACACTTGAGGTGAATTTTTATTTTTAAAAACTGAAATGTGACCAGAGAGAATTCGATCTCTGGGGCTGTCCTTGAAGCAGCCGAGGTACTTTCCATACTTAGTTACTAATTTCAAATTTAGAAAAATTAGATCTTGTAGTAAATGACTTTGGTGACTTTAAAATCATAAGTATAAACGTACCAGAGTTTCTACAAAATCGAGGCAGCCTTTTCAGATACAAACTATCGTCCAGAATATCACAAGAAAGATTTGCGATTTCTTCCTTGCACTGCTCCGTCTTGGCACGATTAATAGCGGAAATTGAATCCCGTAGCGTGATATTACATCCTGGCACAAATGCTATGGACTCCAGGTCCAACGCTAAGAGACTAGAATTTTGCTCCGTTGCCGTCGCCTATATTTAATAAAACATTTGATTAATAACTTCAATTCAATTTTAATCACTCACTACTTGGTGGTGGCCAGGTTTAAATTTCTTTTTTAAAAACGTACTTTTATAACTGGAACATCTACATTTTGCTGAACATTATCACTTATTACAGTATCAAGCTTTTCCAAAGAGGGCTTCGCGATATGCCCCTGAAAGTGAGAAAACAAAATTATTATTAGTTTAATTGAACAATCATCCATAGCATGTATTTTTCTTAGGAATTTTCTTTATACCTCTGGAAAGCTTCTTTGAGATCCCTGAAAATTTACACGATAAGGCCCTTTCGCCCCATCCCCACTAATATCCCAACCCCCTTGCCAAAATACTAAACGAATTGCTAGAAATATCTGGACTGTTAGTGCGATTCCAATGAGTATTATAAATTTCTGGTAATTTAAGAAAAATCTAGAGATGTCCTGTGTCCTTGTGGCCATCTCAATATAAATCCCCAGCCAGGACGATGCAGTATTCTGCGTTGAGCTTTCGTATATTATCTACATAGTCCTGCTATAACTGTGGGATCAATCATCAACAATTAAAGTGCTGCTGCTCTAATTTTCATTTGTTGATAATGAAATAGGAGAAGACTAAGTATTCCTCCAAACTCCGAAAGCACTGGAGATATTCTGAATGGCTTTCTCTCACTGTACACTAACTCAGTACTGAATGTGACTTGGATAACCAATCTGTCATACTATTAATTGCTCTTT
>JAHZND010001310.1:0-17901 GCA_027744115.1 Acrocyrtus sp. NNG-2020
GGAAAAGAAGATTCATTTTGGTGTGCCCAAATTAAAGGTACATGCTTAAGTGAAACATCATAAGAAAAGCTTTTGATTTATTGCCACACAAGAGCAAAAAGCATCCGCGTTTTTTACCTGGCAGTGAGCTGTGAGATAGCTCCGGTCAGAGAGAATAATTTTTTGGGGTTGAAGGTGAAAATGTAAATGGTGTGATCACTGTTTATCCTCATTATTTATTTGTTTATTGTCAGCAAGGTGGTAATTTTTTTTTATTTTGGAGAAGAGGAAAGATTTTTTTTCTGGTTCTGATTACTTTATTAAACGTTTAATGCAGGAGATAGAGAAAGAAGGTCGTGACAGAGGTTCACGATCACGACACCAGAAAACATTCCTTCCCCTTTTTACAGTTAATTGTAAGAGGAAAGGAGTTTTAAAATTTACAATGAAGCCAAGAATTTTACAGCTTTGTACTTTTGTAGTGAGTTCTTTGAAAAAAGTGAATTTTGCTGAATCACACATCGCAGGATTATATGGAGATGGAAGTGGAATGCAGCATGCAATACGATAGATGCATATGATGCACGCTTCAAAGAAAAACGCAGAATAATTCGGTGCATGTATCGATCGGCTCAAGAGTGGAAGTATTGTCATCCGAAAAAGGGTTAATAATGGTATCAATCGGAGCAGTTCAGTTTCATTCAATTTTTGAATATAATACTTATCTTTATGCTGCATTGGGATTTCAACTCTATTATCAGATTAGAAATGGAAGAATGCGTTTATACTCCATGAAAGAAGTGAAATAGTGATACCTCCCAACAGCAGAGTGACGCACACTATTCTTAAATGAGAGGGGTTAATGGCTGGTTTGCATTGGTATTTCCAAGGGATAATTATAACAAAAGCGGCGAGTGTGGTCCACATCTTCATCCAAGCATTTAGAACCACTTTAAGTCATTTAAGTTGCGTCAATACGAATTACAATTAAATTCAATAACCACATAAAAACGGAGTACCTAAAGATAATGTTCTTATTTATTTAAATTAAAAATTTTATATCGTCGTCGCAGCACAACATTGTCTAATCATTTCGATTTTGAATATTAGAATAATTATTCTTAACTTACCTAATAAAAAGTTAAAAAATAATTACTTTTCTATTTCCAAACGTACAACTAACACCAACTCATGACGAGAACTTCAACAGTACAAGAAAATGCTAATGAAAGGGAAGCTCAAGAAAAAAATAACTAATAAAGAGCTCCTTGTTTCTTTCTACTTTCATCGTGCCGAAAGCCGTTTCTGCTCTCTTCTCTCCTTTGCCTTCGTTATACCTTACTTTTGCAAGGGAGAAAGAACAAAAGAAGCGAGAAAAAAAGAATAATGAAACGAGTAGCAGTTTACTAGTGGCAGTAGTAGCACTAACAACAACTTTTTTTTGCAAAGCTTCCTTTCAAATTCTGCTTCCCTTTCCTCTCCATCGCCACTTTTCCATGTCATGCCATTTTCTACAATATTTAAAAGAAGAGAAAAAAGCCGGAATGAATAAAAAGGAGCCCATTATTCAGAAAATAAATTAGATGCCCAGGAGGAAGAAAACAGGAGGAAAACAAGTAGGAAAAAAAATAAAAATAGCGCAGAATACATAAACTGCGCTGCCACTGGTAAGTAGTAGCCTACCCAAGGTAGAAAACAATAGGCTTCAGTTTCCTAAATGAAGGTATGTTGCTGCTGCTGTTCGCTTGCAAAAAAAAACTTTTTTTTATTCACCCCTTTCATATTACATTTTTTCCTGAGCCTTTATTCTTCCCTTCCAGGAAAAGAGAAAAGAAAGGCACGCGGAGAAAGAAAAAAGGAAATGAACAGAGTTCCAAATTAATAGCTTAATTTCTATTAGTACTCCGAGTATTTACATGTGCTGGAAAGAACAATTGTGCCTTAATAATAAAAAAGAGGAACATGTGCGCTTCTCCTATCTCCCATCTTCCTTTTTTTCCCCACTCCTCTCTCATGGAAATTCCAAATTGATAATGCAAGAGAAGAGCAGAGAGAAAAGGAAGAATAGTTTTACCTTCCATCCACATTTCCACCGTTTTCCACATGAAAATTACTTAAGGTAGAAAATAAAGGAAGCACAGCTGAAGCCCATCCAGCACCAGTTTCCTCCACAATCGATATTTAGTCTTGTCAGTATTAGCAGCGTTTTTTTTTCTTCTTTTCTCTCTCTTCCCCATACGAAAAAAAAATTTCTTAGTAGAAAAAAAAGTAGACACACGCAGCCCGAAACAAATTGCATCAGATCAAGGCAAAAACGTAAGCACACATGTAAATAGGGAGCATGCATGTAATTTTTTTTCGAAGGTTTATCATTATTAGAGAGGAACAGAAAAAAGGATTAATCCAATCTGATTTGCTTTGAGCTTCTCCCACGTATAATATGTATGCACTAATGAAAGAACAAAAAAAGACTACTGCAAAAAAACACAAAAATATATATAACCTGTCTTGGTTATTACAAAACATGAAAATTATGTTCGTTAGCGGAATAAAAAAAATAAGTTGGAGACTTACATAGTACATACATACATAGGCATTGTTCTTTTTTTTCGGGGAAAAAGGGAAAGGATTTTTTTTTGTTCTTTCCTATGACTTCATTTTCATAGTGGTATGCTCAGGTGAGCAAAGAGGAATGTAAAGCTATTTTGCTGTGTTAATAGTAATGAGAAGGAAAAGAAAATGTATTATTTTGGTAGTAATGAACAGTGTAAAAAAGGCGCATGGCTTGAAGCATTTCAGCTTCAGCTTTAGCATTTACATTCTTTTTTGAAGGAGAACAAGAGTCTATTCTGTCGTCATCGTCATCATCATCAGCACAGAAAAAAAAATTTAATTCTACTCGGAGAAGGAACAGGAGCTCATTGGGCTTCCTATTTCGGCGAGTATTTCTCCCTTCGCTCGTTCGCCGTCGAGAGTATGGAAAAAAAAGCAGTGGGGAGCTGCTGATTCGCGTTTTAATTAATGAGAAGCCTTTTCTCTTTAGTCGAGAGAGTGGAATGAGCGGAGAGAGAGAGAGGCGAGCATGCATAGAAAATTATTATGTAGATTGGACGAGGAACAGGCAGAGCTCACGTAATAAAAAAAAATTTCTACTCCTTTTCATGTTGCTCTCTCTTTCTGACTGTAGCTCCGGCTCTGTAAAAGTTTTTTTTGTTGAGAGAAGGCGTGTGTAATTAGTGGCTGCCTCTTATGCAAATGAAGAGGAAGGAGGAGGGAATTAGCCAGGCTGAGAGCCACTCATACAACGAGACTTTAGACCTGACTAATTTTTTCCTGACTTCTTTTTTTCTTTTTTTTATCTGTTGTCTTCCTACTCAAGCTATTAAAGCCGTATTTAGCCCGAACGAAAAAAAAGAAGACTGATCATTGGTGAGATGATAATCAAGTTTGACTAGATCCACGTACTAATAAAGAGTCATTAAAGACTAGAAAAAAATTGTATAATAAAAGAAGGAGTGAGCATACCTGGCTCGGAGAGTTGGCGAATATGGTAGCCGAAAGGATTGAAATGGGCTTGGCTTTCATTACGTAAAAAAAGGAGAGCGTACATGGATACGGATGGAAGAAGACAAAGTGAAAAAGTCTAATTTTTTCTAATGAAGGAAGGAAAAAAAATATTGTATTCGGTATTCACATAGTCAGAGTCATACATGAGAGACTCATCACATCACGCTCATTTATTTCGTAAGAAAAAAGAGAATGATGATGGGGATGGTTGCGGAGAAGAGTGGGGAATGCACGTAATACATATTTTTTTCGGAACATGCGATGAATCGCTCACATGATGATGACTAAAGAGCAGTTTGTAGGTTTCAATTAGGACGGAGATGGGCATGGGCTTGAGAAGAGAAAAAAGATAGATATTTTTTATGCATTGAGATTGGGACGACGACGCGTGATGTGATTTCTGTGCAGCCTTTTAAGTTCAGAAGAGTGGCATGCCCTAGCTGCTAACCCTGTTGATTAATGAGAGGAGAGTGATCAGCAAACGAGACGACGACGAGGAGCGTATATTGAAGTCATTGAAATTTTTTAGAGAAGAAAAAAAAAGTGGTCGCGAAGTCGCAAGAGCCCAAGTACAGCCTTATATAGGCACGAGGACAATATTCTCCTCATCATGATCATTCCTGATGAGTTTTAAGTGGATGATTAGAGTGAAGATGAGAGGAAAAAAAATAAAAATGGATTCCGACTGTACTGCTGTTGTGTGTGCTGCATCATCAGAAAAATATATGCTCTGATCAGTGTGACTTGTCTTCACTCAACGGGAAAAAAATTATTTTGTGATGACGATGAGCGGGGGAAGATGCGGTGATGCCCTTTCCATTTTAATAATAAAAAATTTAGCTGAGGATATGGCTGTATAGTGCGTGGCGTGGAGAGGCAAAGAGAGAGAGAGGAAGTTTGGGCTGATGAGACTGACTTGAAGATGGATGGTGGCTGTGCTGGTGTGCAAAGGAATTTCGATGAAGGATCAGGATCAGAGGATCAGAGGATCGCCACCGACTAAAAAAAGTAGAAATGGAGATGGAAATGGAGAAGCGCATTCTTCCTTTTTGCTTAAGCGATTATTATTATTTGAAATGGGATGGGAATGGGAGAGGAAAGAAAAAAACGTGAAATAGGTTGCGGAGGTAGGCACATTTATATCGCAGAGTGATTTCTATTTGGGAGCGCCTTCAAAATTTTCTGTGATGTGTGTGTGAAGGCAGGGATGGATTCGGTAATCCATTCTTATTGAATTCGTGGAAAATATTGAGTTTTGCGCTTTGCTAAATATTAATTGCATGACTATGGCTGTTGTTGAAGGAAGTAAAAATAACTGGTCCATATGCTTAATTTAGGAGGACAGTTGTAATAACTGGAATGCATTTAATTTTATGTGCATAAATAAATTTTGCAAAAATGCTAGTGTTAAACGTCAGTAAATATATTTTAGACGTAGCTTATAACAACATTACAACAGATCATATTTCGGCCTTCGTCTGCAGAATGATATTTGTGCTGTACAATATAAACTGATATTGCTACTAATTACCATCTTAATTATTGATCCAGAGCAGGTGTCCCTTTCACAGGAAGTTGTTTTTTGCTTCCTCCTCCTCCCAACTTATTCCCCTTTTCTCTCCCATTACACGACAAAAACTAATATTTTCCCCTCACTGGCAGCGGGCACAAGACAGCTTCCTTGTATGTCTCTTTGTATTTTGTGTCGCTGTTTCTTCCTTCCCCACTACCACCACCACCACCACCACCACCCTACATAAATATGCGGCCGTCAATAAAAAGCAAGAACAAAATATAATACCGAAGGAATGGAGATGAATGTGCCGTGTGCTATGATATGATTAGATACGAACTACAACTACAAAATACGAAGAATAAAAAGGCATAACTTGTTCACCTGGTTTGTCTTCTCAGTTCTCACTCCCTTCTCCAGTCTGCTCCTGTCGCGCTCACATACTTATATAGCTTACCTTATGGAAGGGGTAAATGAAATGTGGTCTCCTTTTCTGTCCTCTTCTCATACCTACCTCATTTTACTTATTATTCGCCGTGGCCATTCATTCTCGTTCACTTTTACAATTTTTTTTTATTCCGATGGTCTCTCCAAGTTAATAAAATAGTAGACTAGAGCAGCCACTGCCTCTACCACCACCACCGGCAAGTGTTCTTCCGTTTTTTAAGGGAAAAACATTCTTTTCGGATTTGGAATTCATATGTGCCACCACCCCACATTTTCCCATTAATTGTCTGCCATTCTCACATACTCATATTCTCATATTTTCCATTCTCTTCTCGGTCTCCCTTGCCCATGTAAAGTTAACTTCATGCATGTTCCTTTTTTCCTATATATTTTTCCACTGTCATCTTCCTTTTCTTTTCCGTGCACAATCGAAAACACATTATTATACGGGGAAATGGCGATGGTGATGCCGACGATGATGAGGATGTGCGGCTGTTATTATGAATTAGATTGGTTCTCCTTTTCTACTCTCCTTCTACCCCGCACAGCACATAAAAATATGAAAAAAAAACTTTTCGCTAGAATCCTCCTGTCAACCTTATATGAAGACAGATATCCATAAATGGCATATATTATTGTTATTTGTGTGGAGGAGAAAAGGGAGAAGAGAGAGGAGCGGTGTTTTGTATCCTCGTCGGCGTGTGTGTCACACGGCATACCTAATAAGATATTTAATGTGTGGAGCGTACACGAGAAATTATTATATATTTTTAGGGAATAGAGTTTGGCTCACAAAAAAATAATAAAATTATGATTTTTTATCGACAAACATGAGCAGAGGAGAAGTAAAGACATGAAAATGTATAAATGCCTCTGAAAAAAACGGAGTGTGTATGGCAATGCAATAATATGAATTATGAATTGTGTGGGGTCTTGTAGAATAGAAAAATTAGAGCGTCGTGAGTAGTGCGATGCAAAGGGGACATCTGCACAACTGATGAAGATTGGAGGTGGAGGTGGCTTGCAGATGGCACAATGCAATTTTTATTACTTGGACTGGTTTACTTTATGAAAAAAAAGTTCATTTCCTTTCCACATCTTAATTCCAATTTTTAAATACTCGGTAGAAAATTCTAAGGTAAATTTGCGACCAATTGACACTTTGTATTAGGATTTGTATCGAAAAAGAGCAAGTCATGACTTGCCATTCAGTGATCTTGATCTTTTTCGTTGAAGGACCAGAAATGCGTGATCGCCTTGTTTGAAGTTGTGAAGAGAGGAGCTTTTGTGATGAGTGGAATAATGAAGGAGATGTTAGTGGTGAATAGGCGAGGTAGTGTTTTTTCGCTCAGGAATGAGATCATTGCCCTGCACTTGCAGGAATTCTTTTTTGCAAAGGCACGGCTATAGGTGGATGGCGCAATGTACAATACTAACAATCAAAAAAAAGTATTTTTTTACTGTGCGGTTTTTAATAACAAGCAAGGGAGAGTATGTATTACAAGGAAAATATAAATTACGCAGAATCATGTCGCCACATGATTCACAGTTAAATGGGAGGATTGTATAAAAATGGAGCTTAAATATAGATAGGGAGTAGAATCGATAAGTAATCAGAGGGCATTTATACACATACATGCAGTTTATGTAATTGTTCACTAATAACAATGATTATTGAAAAAAGAGTGTATTTTTATTCTAGAGAATTATTAGTTTTGCTGGTTTGATTTTTATTTTTTTGCATTAAATACAAGAAAATAATGATTTGTTGCCTATTTCATGTACGAACAAATAATGGTTCAAACCTATACAGCTAACTTTGTCATGTTTAATAATAGATTTGTCAAAAAACGGGAATGTGCCCTTTTGGCATATTATTGTCCAACTCGTTTTTTGCGTGTGTCACGCCACTACTGAAAATGCAGTTAAAATAGGTTTTTGGAATAAATAAACTTAACTGACTAAAGAGCAGGCACAATATATTTAGGTTAAAAATTATTTATAAAAGAAAATAATTAAAACAGCATGCTTTATTAGCAATTTGCTCAACCTCGTTTACTACCTTGTTACGGGAAGGTTATCGTTTCAATCGGCAATCTAGTATTTAAGTACACATAATTATAATTATATTTTTTTATGTTGACGCCGAAGTCAAACACATGTTAAGCCGTCTAGCGTGTTTCATAATGTTTTATAAATAACTACCTATTTATGTTTGTGATTTATTTCAGTACAACTTTATTACAACTTTTCTTTCTGTTTTGGAAGTTATTTAACAATTCATTTAAGTTTTAAAAATTCATTTAAAATCTTTCCGCTCAAAATCGTCATTACTCTTGCTACCTATTTCAGCCTATCCAAATACCACTGGATAACAACTTTCTGCAAATCTCTGTCCAAAAATCCCAATAAAAGATAAGTTAGTTTCGACATCGTCTAACATAGCTTCGATCTCAAACATCTCCCTTCATCTCATAATCCCTCTTTTTCTGAATGCCGTTGACGATGATGATGACAGCAGTCACAGTCACTATTTTTCTGCGGTGCGGTCTGGAGTCTGGAGAAGTCGCAAGTGTGTGTAATGTTCCTTTTTTTGTGTCCACCTCCCTCTATATTTTTCCCTTTCTCATCACATCCTCTTTTCTTCTACCTTCACGGTCAAGCAGAAAAAAGTCAAAATAATGACAGCCCGAAGATAATGACGGAAAAAACTAATATGCAAGTAATATATATTTTTAGCGAGAGCAAGTGCTGCGTCCATCCAAACCAATCCATCCGTCACTAAGCCATACACAGCTCAGAGATCACTTTCACTACTCATCAGGAAGTTTAAGAGGAACGAGTCTGCACTCTTGTACACACTACTCCCAAAAAACATCATCACCATCACCCACCTCCACTTTTCTTCTAAGACGGCTGTTGAATCGTTCTCTCCTAGAGAAAAAAGAAAAAAAAAGTTTTTCTTAGTTTTTTTTTCTTTTCTCCACTCCATCCTTCTGTATCCTTCCTTCTCCTCACGGTTCTTTTCTCATGATCATCTCCATCTTCCTTCCCATTTTCATTCCCTTGCGAAAGGAATCATTAACTACTTTTTTTAGCTCCTTGTCGGGTTAACTGAACCGAGTGTGTGCTGGGATCCCAATAATTAAAGGAAAGTCTCCACTTTCTCCGCTACTTAGCGAAAACTACTTATTTCCCTTTTCCCGCTCAGCCTCTCATGTTTACTCTCATGATTCCCGGCTAATTTGCAGAAACGGTGTAGACAGCTCTTCCTTATAACATCCCAGATCATCTTCACTTTTTTTCTTTGTTGTTGTTCCTGTTTCCTCGTCTTCCTTTTTTGCGTACTTTTTTTTACTCCTTACTCACTCCTTATAACTATTTTTTGCGCCCTTGTTTATTCCTCTTTTTTTCTTCTCATCAATGGATTCGGGATTCCATTAGTTGAAAAGTTATTTGCTGGTGGGCGGCCAACCGACCACCACCACGTGTTCATTTAATAATACAGAGAGAAAAAAAGAAAGAAAGAATAAAGAACCAGCTACCAGCACACACATCCTCCCAACCACCTCTACATTTTTCCACCTCCACCAGTGCCAGTAGTGCCACCGTCGTCGTTATAGGAAAAAAATAGTTTTTTTTGCCTCTCCTTATTTTTTACGCTTTCTTACACGAACCAAAAAACGTAACTTTATCCAGAGGAGTGTAGGGCCTTACCTTTTTTATACGCATTTCACCATTCATTTAATGAAAAGAAATCAAGAAAGAAAAGGGAAAAAAGGGAAACCTTGAGAAGATCAGCGATGAAAGCTCATCTCAACATCTCATTTTATGCTCTTCTGCTCTTCCAACTCATTGTTTTTCATCAGGCCATGGGCTGGCTCCTAGGCACAAAAAAATACTGGAGAAGTAGAAGTTGAGGAGTTTTTTCTCTCTTCTCTAGAAAAATGCTCTTTGGCTGCCGTGCTCTCTCTTTTCTCTTTTTCTCTCTCTTATAAAAAGCGACAAGATAGGAGCACAAGCGTAGAGAGAGTTTTCCAATTAATTTCCAACTAATTCAGTTTATCTTCCTTCCGTTTTTCCTGCTCAGCAGTTACGTAATTTCTATTGTTTGTTTGGAGAACAGAGAACAGCGAGAGAAAATGGAAGGAGATGGGGTGGAGGGGGAAAAGGGTACGAGCTGGAAGGACACAGATCCGAAGAACGAAGAAAATCACTCTTTCACCCATCTCCTCATACAAAAAGTAAAAAAAATGTAGTGGAGAATGCAATAAGCATATATATGCATCCTTTCTATCCGTTTTTCGTTTTCACGAGAAATAAAATTATTTATATCTTAACAGTCTTTACGACAATGACATCATCATATCTTCCTTTCTCTCCCTTTTTTTCTGTGCATGTGTGGAGAGATGGGCTCATTTTCTTTTTAACTTCCTTTTTTCTTCCGTTACTTTTAATACACTTTCTGTCAGAAAATCTTGCATTATCTCTCCTTGAATTTATTACCACCGCTTTAATTCTCTGACAATGGTGGTGAGATACGGGAAGGGCGAGAAAAAAATAAAGTTTTGTCCAAAACATTTTTTTTCATGTGATAATGTCTATACGAAAAATATAAAATAATTTCACTCCATGAACTGTAAAAAAATATTATGCATTTTGCTGAATATGCAACTTTTTTTAGTTCTGATCATTTCCTTTTTGTCTGTGGAAAGTGAGAGAAAAGTAGCTGACGCCTGCATTTTATACATCCACACGGGTGTTGGGAGAAAACGCTACTTGTGCATATGTGAATGTGTGAAATGTTTGTTGCATGTGAAAACGATAAATTACAAGTTTCTTTTCCTTTTTTATGCTTGCAGGGGAAAAGAAGTAGTTTTGAATGGGAAAGATGTAGTGTGAGGAAATGAGGATGTGTGTAATAATGTGGGGAGAAAAATATTTTTTTATGTGGAGTGAGCACCAAATAGATGCTGTGCAATTGGAATGGGAGCACAATGAAAATGAGGAAGCATTAAGATAGTTAAGATACTCTTTTTTAAAAAAGAAGCAAGCCTGATTCTTGTTTTGTGATCTTTAAAAAAAATGTATGTGCGGCTATATGAGAAAACTGAGTTCTGGAAAATGAATGGATACTGGAAAAAAGTGTGGTGATGATGGTGGTAGTGTAAAAACTCATTCCAGAACATTAACGCTAGTATAGTACGTAGTATAAAAAGTATTTCGCTTTGTATTGGGAGAAGACCCAACGAATGGAGTATAGTTTTCTATGCTAGTTATTTCCTTAAGATTTATTTTAATGTGGGAAATGTGCAAATTCTTTGGGAAACAAGTTTTTTTGTGGGAGAGAAGAAGAAAGGGGAAAGAGAATCTTTTTTCTTTTATGAAAAGTCATACATGTGGGGGAAATGATGTGCAAATTCTTTGGGAAACAAGTTTTTTTGTGGGAGAGAAGAAGAAAGGGGAAAGAGAATCTTTTTTCTTTTATGAAAAGTCATACATGTGGGGAAAATGTGTTGTGGGGAGTAAAGAAAATGTAGTGAAATGCTAGTGCTAGGTGGAAACTGAAGCGGCGACAGTGGAGTAGTTATGCTTATGAGAATATTAAAAAACGAAATTGCATGCAGCGGTTTGAGCTTACTTCAAATCAATTTCAATAGTTAGGTTCACTATTAAACTGATTAATTATATATTCTTTTTAGCTAATTTCCATTTATAATTGTACGTTAATTGTGCAAGTTTATGTAAACTAAGACGTCGATAAAATACATTATTTTTGTAAAATGTCTAGATTAGAGTTAGGTACACCGATCTTTTCGATTTCTATCGTAGGAATGTTATTGCACAACTTACTATTAGTTTACAACTAGGCATTGGTTTCTTCACAGTTAGTGGGAATTTTCTGGTCATAGTTTTCATTCATTTTCCCAAATCTTTACTCCTAAGTGCAGAATATGAACAAAATCGTAATTTTTAAGGACATTTTTTAAAAAAAAAACTTCCCCAAAAATACACAATTATTGAGGTCCAATTTGCACCTGCTACCATTAGCAAACAGAAATATACTTCACATTTACATTAATAAGGTACCAATTTAATACATATCTCTTATATTTTTATCATCGTAGATTAACTTGAAAATACACTATTTTGTTTATTCGACAATGACGCTGCGATGATGATCCAAAAATATGTTCCCTCAAACTTTTCCGTCTCCGTCGGTAAATCAAGCAAAGATATTACTTCTTTTTTTAGCGAACAAACAATTCATTTGTTTTTTTCCTCCTTCATCATCTTCATCGTCGCCCATTACGGATCAAGAAGTAAAAGGTTGGTGAACCTCTCTCTCTTTAATAAATATACACCCAGCCAGGCCAAAAGCTCTGACTCGTCAAAGCTCAACTTATTTTTTTAGATTGAAGAAGGAAGATAAGAAAAGGGAAATAAAAATGNACCCAGCCAGGCCAAAAGCTCTGACTCGTCAAAGCTCAACTTATTTTTTTAGATTGAAGAAGGAAGATAAGAAAAGGGAAATAAAAATGCGGGGAAGATGAATGTTTGACATTTTGATCATTGGTCATTGTTATCCTGATTATAAATTCAAGGTCTTCACGAGAGAGAGAAACGAGCTAATCATCATCCCGATCATTATAATAATCGTGTGGTACTTCTCCCAATGCGGATAGCTCACCAACCAAAAAATAATAATAAATTTTTATGCTGGTCTCCGCTCTCTACTCGTCTTCTCTGATTTCTGATGCTGGTGAAAAATCAGCCAAGCACCACCACCACCACCGACCGATCATGATAATGACGGTGTGTGATCAAAACGGGAGATAATAAAAAAGAACAGTGCCAGTGCCACTTCTCATTCTCCCCAGTAGTTATTCCAATACTCTTTTTTAAAAACCAGAACTGATTAGAAATGCAATAAAATAAGTAACAAAAGCTTAAAAAATATATTATACAGTCTTCCTTGTCATGCCACTCACCTTCAAAACATATTTTTTATATACAGCTCAAAAAAGCTAACACCGAAAAATATATATTGACAATTTATTGCTTTTCATTTAAAAACCGGGAACGTGTTTGCGCTCTTGCATTTATTATCTTTTTTTATTAAAGTCAGCAGTGGTAGAATATATTTGATGATTAGCACTACGCAATCTACAAATCTTTCTTGGCTGGGCTGATCTCAAGACTCAAGACTACCCATCAGGATCTTTACTGATTACCCGTGTCGAAGTCCGTCCGAAATGTCTGATATCTGCGTGCCCGTCAAAAAGTCAGTACACTTATGAAATGGCGAGAGAGGAGAGCACAAAATATAAAAAACACCAGCAGCGGTTTGGGGAGTCTATGCATACATTACCGAATTTTAAATGCCGTGGCAGGAAACGTGTTTGCGCTCTTGCATTTATTATCTTTTTTTATTAAAGTCAGCAGTGGTAGAATATATTTGATGATTAGCACTACGCAATCTACAAATCTTTCTTGGCTGATCTCAAGTCTCAAGACTACCCATCAGGATCTTTACTGATTTCCCGTGTCGAAGTCCGTCCGAAATGTCTGATATCTGCGTGCCCGTCAATAAGTCAGTACACTTATGAAATGGCGAGAGAGGAGAGCACAAAATATAAAAAACACCAGCAGCGGTTTGGGGAGTCTATGCATACATTACCGAATTTTAAATGCCGTGGCAGGTAGTCCAAAAACACAATAAAAAAATATTTTCTAATCAAATCCATCCTGAAAATGTTAAGTTGCAATCCGTAAATTTTGTAAATGAAATGTTGAATGTGTGCACAAACTAAAAGAGAATGGAGACAGCTCGTACAATATTCTTTTTTATTTTACCTGGCAAGATCTCATTATAATTCAGAGAAAAAATAATAATAATAATAACGTTCGTGCATTACCAGATATATATTTTTTTTCAGGTAGACTTCCTTCATTAGAAGAGATTCCATCTGGAGAAGAAGGGAGATGTGTTGTCTGAGCCAGTCGAGAGAAAAAAAAGTCGTAGTGCTGTGCATACAAAAAAGTTAATAAGGCAGAGAGAGAGAGAGAGAAAAAAGTGAGGGAGATGCCAAGGAAAGATCAACAAGACAGGGAAGAAGTTTTTTAACCGATCGAAAAAGGATCTTTTCTTTCTTAATTAAATATCACAGTTGGATATCGACTACAAGTGTGTGTCCTCATCTTTTTTTTTCCTGCATACTAACTAGCCAGGCCATCATCAGACGAGAAAAGGTTAAACGGAAAGAATTGGAGAGCGGAGCAAGAGAAGAGAAGAGAGAGCTCTCCTCTCCGATATATAGGTATATACTTTTTTGTATCTTGATCACGATGAAATAATCCATGTCATTCCACTGCAATCCTCAAAAAAATCCTTATTTTGCTCACTAATAAATATTAGTAAACTAGCGAAAAAGAGACAGAGAAAAAAAAATATATAAAAAATAGTTTTCAGCTTTTCTAACTTACTCTTTTCTACTTGGTTAGGCGAAGCATTTCTAGAGAAAAATAATTTCCAGGAAGGGAGGAGGAAAAATAGAGTTGAGTTGTCGACTTTATTGTGCACTCCACTTTTATTTTATTAATGATGTTGCCTGGAAAAAAAGGGATTAATAATACACATCTCTCTCTCTTTCCTCTTCTCTTCGCTCTTCCCAACAAAATTCTTTTTTGTATGGATGAGTGCACAATGACAAGGATGAACTCGGGACAGATTATTATTATATATTTTCAGTTCAAAAAAATAAATAATCTGTGATCATCCAGCAGTATGGAAATGAACGGAGCAGGGAACAGAAATATTTTTTTTCTTAGGCGAGCTGGTGTGGTAATGTGTCACGACCTTTTTCTTTATTTGAGGAGAAAGACAGAATATATTTTTATACTTTGCTGATCAGGAGACGGAGATGACCTCAAGTCATTTTTAAAAAATTGTCCTCTCCCGCTGATGATGATTAAAAATGTAAGACAGATGGAAAAAGGATGGAACTGGGTATGGAAGGATTGGAGGATTGGAATGTCTTCTTTTGGACTTTGGGCTCTCTATCCCTCTGGTCCGCTCTTTTGTCCTGATCATCTAGAGAAAAAAAAGGAATAATAAGCGATCGGGATGATAAGGACTCCTACGGCTTCCCACTCTGACTGCTGAGCTTTGGTTTGAAGAGGGATGAAGAAGGAGCAGAATCCATAGGAAAAAAATAAAATTTTTATGTCTATTTATAGCGGGCACAAGTGGGAGGTTGGAGTTCATTGAAATCAGCGCACATAATTAATGAGAGGACAATTTTGTTTAGAGAGAAAGGAGTCGAGGAGGCTTTTGATATAATTTTTTTCTATTTATAGCGGGCACAAGTGGGAGGTTGGAGTTCATTGAAATCAGCGCACATAATTAATGAGAGGACAATTTTGTTTAGAGAGAAAGGAGTCGAGGAGGCTCTTGATTTGCTAGAAAAAATATATAAAAATCTTGTCTCGCCGTTGTCATCTCGTTAAGGAGGACTGAGGATGGAAGCAATTCATTTTTGTCCTCATCATTACCATCGTCATCGTCATCATCATATGGTCCTGCTTAATAAGTAAAAATGCTCTGTCCAATTAGCTAAAGAGGAATTGGTAGTTAACTACAATTTAAAATACTCATTTGTCCAAATTTACCAGAGTTCTGTGGAATTCGCCAAAGCTATATACGATTAGTGGAGCCCTTTCACAGTCCTGCTTATGCACTGCGAGCATTATTTTCATTCCTTCACCCTAATCACATACTAAATATATTTTTTGGGGTATTTAGCAAATGGAAGTAGTTGAAGTGCAAGAGAAAAAAGAGGAACGCCAGTAGACTAATGCGATATCGTTTAATGCTCTTAAAAAAAGTTGTAGTTAGGATGTACGGCTTCCTCTTCTCCCAAATCCATTTTTCCCGAGAAATAGGGAGATAATTTTGGTAGGTAATGGAGGAGAGAGGCTTTTCTTTGCACTTAAAATATGTTCGCAAGTGAGGGAAACCGTTTAGCGTAATGAATAAAAATGCAAATAGGACTAGAAGCGGGACTGCCAGTGTGGATGTGGATATCCCAGCGCTGTTGCCATTTAGATTGGAGATAAAAAAGGAGAAGCTGTCAAGTCATTGGCTCTCCTTAGACGAAATAGCCTCGCCCATCACTATTCCATTCTGATTGCGATGCGATTAAGAATATTTTTAAGAGAAGAAAAAAAGGGAGTAATAAACTCCTACTCATTCCAAAAAAAGCTAAATAGTAGTGATTTAGAGGGACTAACAATAATAGCGAGCTTGCACGTTATTATTACACCGAGAGCGCAGAATAAAAAAGCACGCATTAGCGTTTTGTCATCATCATCATCATCATCAAAGCAGCAAGACTAAATACAAGAAGGAAATCCAATCGCAATCGGAGCCAGTATAAAAAAGAGAGTTGCATTGCACTGCACTGCCAAAATGATGATAGCTCTGTGCAATAGTGGAATGAACTTGTGAGCTGTCAGAAAAAAAAACTGAGAACCTTCGCATAACATTTTTTTTGATACGCTGCAATGCAGTCCCAAAAAGAGAGAAAAATGAGTTTTATGTTACATGACTGTGCTCACTTCACCATCACTAGTGAAGATGAGGTAGCGCCACTGATTGGGATGTGCTTTTCTGTATCTGAGATGAGAAGATGCCTCCTTCACTCCTTTTTATTATTGAAGACTAATCACTAAAGAAAAGAGATGCTGGTTGTGTATAAAACATATTTTTTATTTTAGCTTTACTTACTTTATTGGCTTGTCTCTCTTTAAGAGAGGGAGAGAGATTTTAATGGGGGAGAACGCAAAAAATATATATTTTTTTCGAGTAGGACAGCTTCATCAGCATGTTCAACCCTGTCGGTAATCAGCGTCACTGTGATTATCATCCTCATCAAGCTATTATTTATAAAAGGGGATGAATAAAGAAATGCGCAAAAGTGGGAATGGCTCATCTAAAAAAGAGCGGAGAGCGTAGTGTGTATCTTGCTCGCTCTCAAGACTCAACCCTTTTTAACACCAACAAAAAAAATGTTCATCAGTGGTAGTGATGGGAATGGAGGATGGAGAGGCAGTTTGCATAAAAAGGATGCTGGGCGAAGCAAGGAGATAATTAAAAACAAAAGAGAAGCGGAGTTTAGATGAAGATCCGGTTGATGAAGAGAGCGGACTGGTTGCGTCCCTACTCCGTTGATGAAATAAAAAAGAGAGCGGATTGGCTACGCTGTTAACACGAACTAAGACTGTGCTAATGACAACACGTGGTTCATGCGCGACTCTCTCATCACGTAAAACACTGAAAGGAGTGAGATGAAATGAAAATGAGAGAGAGAAGGTTTTTTTGTTTTAGGAAAAATATATGCTTAATGTATTAAAACGCGTGTAGTAGATGCAGAGCGGAATGAAAAAGAGAGAGATATTCATCTTGTGTAAATGATTATGAAGAGGACAAAATATTATGTAGTGGGAAAGAGTTGTGAGAAAAGGCTGCTCCTGTGTAGACGAGAGAGTGTGAAAGAGGGAAGGGTTTCTGCAATGAACGGGAAGGAGTTTGCATTGATGAAATAAAAAAGAGAGCGGATTGGCTACGCTGTTAACACGAACTAAGACTGTGCTAATGACAACACGTGGTTCATGCGCGACTCTCTCATCACGTACATAAAACACTGAAAGGAGTGAGATGAAAATGAGAGAGAAGAAGCTTTTTTGTTTTAGGAAAAATATATGCTTAATGTATTAAAACGCGTGTAGTAGATGGAGAGCGGAATGAAAAGGAGAGAGATATTCATCTTGTGTAAATGATTATGAAGAGGACAAAATATTATGTAGTGGGAAAGAGCTGTGAGAAAAGGCTGCTCCTGTGTAGACGAGAGAGTGTGAAAGAGGGAAGGGTTTCTGCAATGAACGGGAAGGAGTTTGCTTCTGCTTGGTGGCAGCTGTGCTATAGTGGTAGTGGTGTGCTGTGTCTTTTGCATAGATCATTCTTTTCTAATTAATCCAGATACACGGGTCGGCTTTAATTTAGTCATTTGCTGACTTTCCTCCAGACGGGAGGGACAGCCATACATAAAGCTGCGCAGTAGAAGTTGACTTGTGCATTCGTGGTAGTGGTCACTATGGGTAGGTTGAGCGCCACTAAAATAAAAAATTGTGTTGTAGCCTACTATTAAATGTACAGGTTGATGTTAGACGATGCGTTTTGCAAGCTGAACAATAAATTCAAAATCAGGATCGGAGGATGTCAGTGGAGGACAAGGTAACTTAAAATTTGCAGTTTTTGTAGTTGAAATTCATTGCGCGAAAAATTGTTGCTAAAAGTGTTTCCTTTCTCGATCCCAACAACACTAACAATATCC
>JAHZND010001311.1:0-18182 GCA_027744115.1 Acrocyrtus sp. NNG-2020
GGCCTTGTTGTCGTAGTCGTTCGAGTGGTAGTCGTTGTAGGTCTTGGCGTGGTGGTCGTTGTTGTAGTAGTCGTCGTTGGCCTTGGAGTAGTAGTAGTGGTTGTTGTAGTAGTTGTAGTGGAGGTGGTAGTGGTACTAGGTGGCTGAGGGGGTGTAGTATTCCGGGCATTGATGGACCCGAGCACGTCATTAACAATGGTTCCAACTGGGCGGTGCAACATGACATCATCATTTGAAAGGATCGCACCGGAAATTTTATGCATTGCATCAGAAACCTATAAAAAAATTTTAAAAAATAATTCATAGATGAGCTTTTCAGTCCTCTGCACAAGGCCCATATTAAAAATGTATTTTGTATTGTGTGTAGCTTGAACTGTACTGATTTTTCTCACAGAAAATTTTATTTTGTAATCAAAAATAGAAAATGTAATGGTGGTGGATCGTGTAAACTGTATGAAGAGGAGGTGGAATGTTTTCTGAGATGTTGAAAATAGGATTTTTTTCTGTATTTATTATACCAGCATGTCCAAACCACACTCCTCTAAATCAGCCCTGTCTCCACCTCTATGTTGGCATAGAATAGAGGCTGTAATCTCATCAACTATGTCACTTTTATACATCCTAATTTTGTTGGAGTGTACTACCTCGGCAGAGGGCGCTGTGTCATTCTCAGCCTCGCTATTGTCCTCAGTGGGGACCATCACCACCACCTTAGCAAAATCGTCGATAACATCTGTAGTGGCTGCAGCGGGGTCAAGGGCACCAGCGTTAACCTCGATTTCCATCTCGTCATCATCATCTCCATGCAGTCCCGTTCCGGGTATGATTTTCTGGGGAGCGGAGTCATCATGAATGGGCATGGGTACTGGAGGAAGACCTCCAAATTGAAGCCCTTGAATTCCACTCTTACTTATAGCAGTATCAGTCAGTGTGAGAGTGATTGGCGATGGAATTGGTCGATCATTGCTGGCGTGCTGCTTCTGGGCTTGACGGACAATGTCTTTGAGTGCATCAATAACGCGAATTCCGTCGTCGTCTGCCCGCCGGCTTGACTTCGACAAGGCAAGTAGTGAGAATGGAGGCAGTGTACTGTAATTTGGTTTCTTTGAAGATGGCAATGGCTCCAAAGTGCCAACTGACATTGTTTCGTCATTTTCGGTGACTGGAGCATGACTGGGTGGTGGCGAAGGTTCTGGAGAGGGCGGTGGCGGAGGTGGGACGGTGGATGGTGTCACCACCGGCGCTGCTGGTGCATTAGTTACCACTTCATCAGCCTCTTCCTCTTCTGCATTATTCTGCACAAAAGGCTGTGCGTGAACGTACACAGGAGCCGCCACTCGCAGCGATGATGATTCAACAACCTCCTCATTCACTGGCAAGCTAGTAACAGGTGGATCTTCAAGAGGCTCCCCATCCGACAACGGTGCTGACAAAAGCGGTGAGCTAGTAGTCGTCTCCAACGACACTTCCTTGTGCATTCGTCCATGTGCATTGTTGTTAAGGATCACAGAGACGGACGTGACCACACTAGAACAAATTAGAGAAAAAAAAGTGGAAGCGAAATTGCGAAACGTTTTCAGCTATTTTGCAAAGCAGACTGTATGTAGTACTACGTAAAAAAGCAGACATGAAACTATGAAAGTGTGAATGACATTGAATCCATGTTTTTTAAAGAAAACTGTCAAACACGTCTCCTTTCAATAATGGGCTTAAGCCTTCGTTTTTTTAAATCCTAGCACGATGCATCTCATCCTTACTCACTAGCACAACACCATAACGGTACGCTCTATGCAGTTTATCCCATTCACTAGTACTTTTGGGTAGAAAAAAAACTTTTCATCTTATTTTTGGGATTTTTTTCTCTCCTCAGGCATCTTATGCAACCATGAAAATAACTTTTTTTATATAAAATTGTTCCCCTTTCCTACACAGATATAGCGAGACGAACAAAAAAATTAGCTGCTTTCTTTACAGTGTCTTCTGCTAGATCGTAGAAATCTAAAAAGAATCTTTAGTGTTTATGATTGCTCATCTTTTCTTACTTTTTTTCAAAAAAAAAATCACCAAAACGGTTTTAAAAAGTGAGCAATGTTACAAGAATTTATTGCAACCCATTTCCGTACACATACACAAAAGGGCTGAGTAATCAACATCATCGCATCGCCACGATACGGGATGAATGTAGTAGAGTGCCTATCCACCGGGATATTTTTTTAGCCTGATCATCATGCTCATGATGAAAATTATTTTTTTTTTGCCATTGTTTAGTATTTTTCGTGTGGTATGAACCTTTCCTCCTCACATCCTTCATGGTTGCATATAACTTCATGCGTGACTGCCCTTCAAAGAACGGTTACTTACACTTCTGACTAGCGAAAATCTTTTTCAATCACAATTTTTTCCCCTTCACTATATTTTCCTGTGGCAGTGCAATGCAATTCAAGAGCAATTATACTAGTCTGAACACTATTAGCGAGGGATGAATGCATTTTCTTCTTATAGTACAATATAGACGAGCAAAAGAGAAATACTATATTTGATGGTGCCTAGAAAACGGTGCAACGCTGTAGCCCTGACCGTGACTTTGAGTGTCCCGAAACTCAGCATGTTTCTAGAGTACTTCAAGTTACAGTTTATTTAAGTAGGGTGTTATTGTTGAGAGCTCATTTTTGTGGAGAGAAAAGTCCGTTTTTGGCTACGAGTGTGTAATAATATCAAACCTCAAGGGGTGCGATGTAATAGTAGTAGAATGGTATAGCAAATCATTATATAATTGCTATTTCTTTACAATGGGAAATTGGTTTTAGATGAGCAAATTTTCTACTCTAAATAACTAAATATTCTGCGGGTGGAGAGAACTGACGGTGTGATTTACCGTTTGCAAGACCTGTATTTCTAGCTCAATTTAAGAAAAATAGATTATATAAGTTTGAAATGAACAATGTTGTTATTGGAAAGAACTTTTGCGTCTACATTTCTTCACTATCAATATTAGTATGGCGTATTTATTAATGTAGGCATGGACGGGGGAATATGAAACGGACTACATATTGACAATGACAATCTTCAGGTTACTAGGATTAGACATTCTAGAGATGACATTTAGAATGAAAAATTGCTGAGAGTAAAAACGATAGCATATGAAATCTAAGGGAATTATTTAAAAATATGAAATAAATGTTGCTTACCTTGAGCCGATAATTTCCGACTCGGCTGAACACAGTTGTGCATGATGGTACACAAGTAAAACAATCACAGAATTTCTTAGAGCTTTACTAAAGCCATTTCCCTTCTTCTTTTCTTTCCTCATTTCATAAAAGCACTAGGTTGACTTTTTTTCTTTCCTTATTGCAAATTCTCTTTCACTTTTCACAGAAATTATTTTCCATGAAACAACCCTCTCAAGCCCAAAAACTTTGTCTTTCCCTCAGCAGGAAACTTTCAACGAATTCTCACTGCCATACCAATATAATCCAATATTTCTACTTCTCTAGAAAAAACAATTATTTCTTCTCGCTGAGGTTAATGATTTCCACAAAGTTGTATGTTATTTATAATTTTTTAGCTCAGCACAGAAGGAAGCCAGTTTTCTCTTCGGCAACCTCCTCCTCGAATCTTTTTCTACACTTGTGTAGATTCACCAGTAACTTTCATGAACAAGTTTAGGGCTAGATTTTCTGCCTTATTAAATTATTTTCGGTCTGCTGAGTTCAAAGTTTACAAGAAATCGTTACGTTCATGGCTTAGATTTTTATTGCTACCAGAAAGTACGGATATTTTTTTTGTTGTAGGTGTAAATGTTGAGGGAAAAGCACGGACAGGTTGGAGAGGAGAGAGAGGGAAGTGTGGGGATAGCTGCGAATCAATTTACAAAAATGGCGATGGTGTTACTTCTACTAACGTTCTGTTCGGACTGAAGGAACATTGTTCGGTGAAGACCCTGCCAACATTATCCGTAAGATCTGTTTCGTTACACATTTTAATCTTTATGAAGCAAAGGAATTCATCCCTCGTTATCATTTTAGAACAGAACTAGGCATAAACACTTCCGAAGAAAATTCAAAATATTTAGAGAGGATATCACCTTCGTCAATAAAGCTTGCGATGATGCTACATCCTCTCAGAAGGAGGATTGGCACTATAGCACCGGCGCAGGTAGAAACCCTGCAAAAATTCTACCAACAGTGTGCAGTGCAGTTTCAGATGGGAACGCTTGAATTCCCTTTGTTGTGTAGGGGTAGGAGTTATTGCATTTCACATCTTTTTACCATTTTTTGATACCGAAAAATTTTCTCGCTTTTGCTCTCTCAGCCTGCGCTACGGTATTCCGGTAGTCAATGTTGGCCACTTCATACTCGCGCCTGTTGCACTTACGGTCATGTAATAACCCTGATGAGATACATAGTTTTCCTGACAAGATTATAATAATAAGAGTAATGATGTTGTAAGCAGATTTGCTCCGCATCCTCATCATCATTCCCCAAATGTAATGAAAACCCAAGAGAAAATTGCAAGAAGAAAATGAATGAAAAGAGTAGGGAGGAGGGATGCCAAGAGTGTGGTTGAGATATGTGGGTTTTAGTAAATGACGAGTTTCGTTGCGGGTTCACTTCATTTCCTTCTGTCATTATCTGTTATCTCTTTAATTTACAATGAAAATAATAGTATTATACCCTTTCCTTTGTTCCAAAAAACAGTAAATTTTTTTTACAGAAAAGAGTTTTGTATTCGCTACATATCGGATTACAAACGTGATACTCGATTACAAAAAACATGAGAGCCAGCGCGCATCAGAGTAATCTGGGTTCAACAGTAATTTTGATTTTTTTTCGTGAAATGATCCAATCTTTTCTTTTTTGCTGTGAAACCATGCTAAATTTTACACTGATAGATTCGGAGCAGTGGCTCGAAGAAATTTTTATTTTGATGAAGCATGCTAAATTCTTATTGACGCCCAGTGGCAGTATAAAGGCGTTAAAATATTTTGTTGGAACAGCCCAAGGATTTTATTGATAGCACATTACATTAATTTTCTAAGAGGTGTAGTTATAGCCAGTTCAATGCTTTTCTGCCTACATGGCACTATTTTATACACTATTTATTTTGATAGTATTTTGAAAGTCCTCTTTCCTCATTCTACTTGATTTCTTGGCCCTCCACTTTTAAAAATAATGTTATAAATCTGTTGTTGCGATCCTCCTCAGTTAACATTCTGGCGTATCACACGGTGCTATCAGCAAAAATCTTTTTTTTCTGAAAAAAGGAGGAAGGAAAGGGTAGACGACCTGCCACTAGCAGAGAGGAAATTGCGCTACAAAAAGCATCCCAAAAAGTTTTGCGATGCCATTGCGTTACATGAGGGTTAAGGTATTTTGAATTCCTCTGAAAATCCGATGATGATGAGAAAGGTGTAAAAAAAAGTTTAGCATGCAGGGTAGACGACCTGCCACTAGCAGAGAGGAAATTGCGCTACAAAAAGCATCCCAAAAAGTTTTGCGATGCCACTGCGTTACATGAGGGTTAAGGTATTTTGAATTCCTCTGAAAATCCGATGATGATGAGAAAGGTGTAAAAAAAAGTTTAGCATGCAGAGAGATACCATTTTGTTTCCTTGTATAAATGATCCTCTTGTTGGTTTTATTTCACTCATTCAGGATGAAAAAAGGTGTGCGGAAGTGGAAAGCAGTAGCACTATCATCCTATTAAGAATTAATATCTGCCTACTCACTCTGTAATCTGTAACTTGCTCTTGTTCTAGAAAAGGTAGAGAGTTTCCGTTTCCTTTCTTGTTGGCATTTTTAGAAGCCGAATACTTTATGCTGCTTTTGTAACATGTAGTTATAGTAGTAGATGAGTAGGTAGATCAAGGTTAGGTTTGTCCGTTTATGCAAAATACAATTCTTGCAAAAATTAAGTATAAGCCTTTTCAAACTAAAAGGTTCAAAAATACTGAAAACCATGACCATGACTCACAATGAAAACTACACGCATGCTTTAAATTGAGTATTTTCCAGTGTGTACTATTTTAAGTAATTTCATGTAAATGGTAACAAATTTCTATTTTGGAGGAAATTGAAAATTAAAATTTCTGTAGACGGGTAACCAGAAACATTGTACGATCTAAAGATGAACATAAATTGCTTCAAATATTAACTTAGGACAATGAATTCTTAAATAATGAATATTATAAATGTGCTGAGGTAGCGTAGTGTTGTAACCTTGTAAAGTATCAATGTATGACATGATCATGATGCCTACGTGCTGCATATAGATATAGGTACATATATGTAGGTAGGTAGGTATGCATTATTTTGTGGATTTACAAGCGACAAAAAATTTATTCATTGTTTTCACGTAATGTTTTAATCCTCTTCTAAATATTGAAAAGTTCAATTTGTACAATTGTCTAAGAATGCATTTTTACATGTCCCACCATGACCATTCCTCGTCCCATTGCCACTACCACTATTCGTATATATTCTTCTAGATAATCTCCAGTGCCTTGTTTAGGTACATTTTTAATGCGTTATTTATACCCTTCTTCTGTACCTAGTAGCTACCTACAAGTTGTGAACTACAGCCATGAAAAAGGTAAAACTTTGGAGTACTTTATGCATCGCTAAAAATGAAAGAAATTTACAGGTAGAAAAAACTGAATTTTCCAACTTCGTTGGGTTAAAGAAGGTACTAAGCTCTCATTTTAGCTGACCCTTCAAGAAAATTCATAAATAGCCGAGCAGAGCCTACATTTACCCATGCTCAAATTCAATGAATGTTGTCCTTTAGCCATTTCTTACTGGTAGCCAACAGTCCCATAATGCGTTTGGTGTGACACACATTCGCAGTGTTACCCTTGCCTTGAAATGGAGTAGAATACTTAATTATTCATTTAAAAAATGAAACTGTGGAATTGCTACCCGTTTGCGACAAAACTACTGCTAATAATTTCGATTTCGTTTTCAACAGCTTACTACGATTTTAAGAATGAAGTTGACGAGGACTCACAACCCCTCCCACCTCTTGAAAATGAGTGGGGGTGGGAGAATCCGAATATTTTTTCTCTGTACCCAAAACCAGGAATCGAAGAAATAAAGCATCAAGTTAAACTTGAATCGTCTAACCCATATCAAAAGTACCTTCCTCGAACTACCAAACCTAGCGAATATTCAATTCGGCTTCGGGTAATTCTAGAGTCCGAGCTAGACGAGGAAGAACTTACGGCGCCTGGAAGTGTTAGAATTGTTACAAAATGTTTGGAGGCAACAAAGGAGTTTGTGCTGCATGCGAGAACAAAGTATCTCACAATTTTGGAGGATACAGTGAAGGTATGTTAACGACTTCTTTTACTTCAAATTTTTTGGCATCACGCTCAATTTTATTTTTAATGAAACTTTTTGTAACAGGTTACGGAGAAGTTGCTACTTCACGATACAAATTCAGTTCCAGTTGTAAATCAGACTTATGATGAACCCAACGACTTTTACATAATTCATTTGGCTACGGAATGTCAAGTGAACAGAGAGTATTATATTGACATTGATTTTATTGCGGCAATCGCTGATGACACATTAACTGGGCTTTACTTAAGCACCTATACAGATCCAGTAACAAATATTACAAAGTAAGTTTTTGTTGTAATTTTAACTTACAATGGTACTCAGTGAATGAATCCATAAAAATGAGCATTTTTTGCTACACAGGAGATTGGCTACAACACAGTTTGAAGCAGAGTTTGCCCGAAACATGTTCCCACACTATGACCAACGACTTTTACATAATTCATTTGGCTACGGAATGTCAAGTGAACAGAGAGTATTATATTGACATTGATTTTATTGCGGCAATCGCTGATGACACATTGACTGGGCTTTACTTAAGCACCTATACAGATCCAGTAACAAATGTTACAAAGTAAGTTTTTGTTGTAATTTTAACTTGCAATGGGACTCAGTGAATGAATCCATAAAAATGAGCATTTTTTGCTACACAGGAGATTGGCTACAACACAGTTTGAAGCAGAGTTTGCCCGAAACATGTTCCCACACTATGACGATCCGGATTTCAAAGCTGCCTTCAAAATAATTATAGGAAGATATAAGGACTATAACTCATTGAGTAACATGAACATAGTGAAAACGGAAGTGGAGTAAGATGTCTTCAACAGGCATTATCAAAATACTTATTCCCAAGATAAAAAAAACTTAAATTTTAATTTCTTTTGTGAACAGTTCTGAGCTATCCGGCTGGTTATGGGATCTGTATGCCCCAACACCGGTAATGTCGTCTTATCTTGTTGCTTTAGTCGTGTCGGATTTTATATCTGTATCTGCACCATCTCCTGGATATAAAAAGGGTGTCGAGGTAATTATCAGCAGCAACTGTATACAATTTCCAACGCTTCAAGAAATTATCCAATATATTGTCTTTTCTTTAGATTTTTGCACCACCTTACATGATTGAACGGGGCGGAGGCAATCATTCCGCTCAAGTAGTCGCTACAATTCTTCAATACTATGATGGCTTTATGAAGCAGCCATATCCTTTACCTAAGATGGCAAGCGTTGCCATTCCAGATTTTCAGGGTACATAAAAATTAAGTCACCCCTTTAATAACTTATTACATAGGTACCGCCGCATAAAAATCGTTCTTATGATTTTCCAAATACAAATCACTAATGAAAAATATTTTATTTAAAAAAGCGGGTGCAATGGAAAATTGGGGTTTAAATACGTACCGAATAAAAGGACTCATCTTTTATCCTGGAATAACATCAGAGGAAAATCGATTAAGAATTGAATTGGTATTTGTAATTTTTGCTTCTTCGTTTATTTTGTCACGCTGTACATGAAATTAATTGTAGTGATAATACATATTTATTTCATTTCGCAGACAATCGCACATGAACTGGCTCATCAGAATGTAATATCTTAAATATAAAGACGAATTTTAGTAAATTTTTTGTATTATACATAGCATTACTTGAGCAGCTAACTTTTCTATGATTTTCTTAACAGTTTGGAAATTTGGTAACCTGTAAATTTTGGAATCAAATTTGGTAAACGGGTTTCCTCTCCTTATCTGTTAATTTTATATTCGTTAAATTACTTTAATTGTTAAAATTTTATACGATTAAATTTGAATCGAGCTAGGCTCAACGAAGGATTTGCAACATATATTTCCTACTATGGGCTCAAAAGCGTCAGCTCAGAATTCGACCCGGACACCCAATGGCTAACATACAGAAGACGGGCACTATTCACTGATGCCTATCTGAAAACACATCCTTTAGTCAATGTATCGAATCAAATGTATTATTTTGATGGAATTTCATATTCGAAGGTTGATAGAATAAGTATTAGACTTACATAGTCATTCATTTCCAATGGAGTAATAATTAATAATGATCTCCAACAACTTGTGTCACTTTATAGGGTGCATCCTTGCTTCGTATGATGGAAAACTTTTTGACGGAGAGAGTATTTCATGAAGGGCTTCAAATGTATCTCAAGAAATAGTAAGTAAAATTGGCATTTGTGCACCAATTCATCATTTTTAACTTTTCAATAAAACTCCCATTTAAAACTTCAATAAACTTGAATATTATTCAATACTTTAGTGCGTACGGAACAGCAACACAATGGGACCTCTTTGATGTGCTTGATACTCGGGCGTTTTCTATAGGGGTCCATCCTGCTGTGGCAACGGTTAGCGAAATCATGGAGACGTGGACCCTTCAAAAGGGATACCCTCTGATTCGAGTAGAATATATTTCAAATCGAGTTATTGCTCTTACCCAGGTTTGTATTAAAAGTCAATTTTGTCTGTTAAGCGCCTAAAGCTAACTGTCACGAGTTTGGCTTGGAATAGTATAATGAATCAAAAAAATAATTAAATTGCATTGCAGGAACGGTTTATTGACTCTCAAATGTCTAGTGTGGAAGATGAGGAAATTACTGGGCTACATCCGCAACTTCCAACCTTCTGGTATATTCCAATTACTTTGCAGCATGATAAGACAAAGCCCTCCAAAGGAAAGTCACCGCACACATGGCTGACTAATATGGAACAGACAAAGATAATTTATCTAGAGCAAAAATTNAGACAAAGCCCTCCAAAGGAAAGTCACCGCACACATGGCTGACTAATATGGAACAGACAAAGATAATTTATCTAGAGCAAAAATTCGAGTACATTGTTGTCAATTCTGAAGCCACGGGTAAGAGATAATGTGCTCGTCAAATAATCTAAATCTATAATTACGTACCCCATTTAGCTTAATATATACTTTTTATATCACAGCATATGCAAGGATTCTCTATGATGAAAAATCAGCTAGGCTCATCGAAAAGCTTTTACAGACGTCTCATTCATTGCTAAGTCCAGTATCAAGGGCGCAGCTTATCGAAGATGCTTTTGAAACAGCATGGGCAGAGTAATGCTTAATTTAGACAAATTCTTTATACAATTTAATACTGTAGCAGCATACCCATTTTTAATATTGTAAAGTGTTTTTGAATTTACCTACCTAATAACTATTTGAATGTAATTGGTAGGCTATGGAAAAATAGAGACAGCACTTGACTTTACACAATACCTCCATTTGGAGACCGAACCGGTAGTTTGGACATCTGCTACAAATGGATTTGGCAGAATCTACTCAATGTTAATCAACGACGACGAAGGATTTGCTTTATTCAAAGTAAGGGATACTAACTCATAGTTTTACTAAATTAAGTTTAAAACTATTCGTCAATTTTCCTTTTTTGTCACATTTAGAATTATATTTTCGATAAAGTATCATCAGCCCTGACGACGTTTGGGTTTGGAAACATCATGAATGCCAAAGGAATACAAATTATGCATCTCGCATCCATGTTAAGCTGGGCAGGGGCATTGGAAATATCGGATGCACTGCAGCATGCTGGCGATGCACTTGGAGACTGGGCTGAAACTGCTAACAACAGGTACCTAAAACCGAATTTTAAAAAATTCAAAAAACAGTTATTGCCAGAATAGAGGTACTAGACATTTGTTGATTATAGGATTGCCCCAGACCTTCATGTACAAACTTATTGTAATGCCATCATTGGAGGCAATCGAAGTACATATGACACAGTTCTGACGTTCTTGCAAAGTAATGTGGACGAAGACATTCAGCAGGCTTTGGCAAAGGGCTTAGGGTGCTCCACGGATGCTAGCATTTTGAACGAGTACTTACTACACTTTACCGCAGAGTTATTTAGGTTGACAAATGTACCCTTATTTAAGAATTGTGGAATGTTTTATTAATATTTTATCCGTATAGGTTGAAAGTAAATTTGACGCAATCGGAATTTTTAAGCTCCCTTCCGTCTTCCATCAACTATGAAATTATGATTAAACTAGCTCGTAATTCCATAACGAGACAGACACTTATTCCCTACTTGGACGAAAATTTTGAATATTTTCAAGAATATTTTGGAGGAATAGGAATCTTTGTGAGGACTTTTGAAGCAGCAACTCAATACTGGAACAAAAGGGAAGAGTTTCAAAAGGTACGAAACTGCTCACAAACTTATAATTTCTAATCTGTAAATATAAAAATTTCACAAAGCCTTTGCTAATAATTTACAGGTGGAGAACTTCTTTGAGAAACACAAAGATGAGTTTCAAAAAGTGCGAAAAAGAATTAAAAGAATTCTGGCACAAATTCAGAAGAATATTCTTTGGGTTGAACGATTTGCATCTGCAATTAAGACTTGGTTGACGAAAACTCAGTAGTCCGTCACATTAAGATTTCACACCCAAAATAATAACCATTTGCTACAAGCCATATTATAAAAAGACACGAACGCACAGCGATCTATATATATATATCTTTTTTTTTATTTTAACGTTTCATATGTAATTAAAGTTTAAAAAACAACGTCATGATTTCATAATAAGCTTTCGTGTACGTATATATGTGTTTTATGTTCAATTAAAACAAGATTTTCGTGATAAAAATTTATGAGTAAACTTCATATTACAGATTATAATTTCTATATGGAAAATCAAAATGTAACTAAAAATTCATAATATTCACATTTCACAAATTAACAATTCTACATTAAGTCTTTCATTTTCACTCATTTCTAATTGTTTTTGGTTATAAGCATTGCGATATTGTCATAATTGACAATCTTTGTTTTTGTACCACCATGCGATAATTTTACGAAGGGAAAAGTTATTTTTAACTTCCTCTTCACTTTGACTATCTAAAATCGCGTTATTAGTTTTCAACATTTCATCAACGTCGTAATCTATTGGCTTGAGCTTATTTCTGGTGGTTGCATCATCCGCTAATTCAAAGGGAAGTTTCCCGTCGCCGTTAGGTGCCATTAAGACGTCTTGCAAGACACCACAATCTCTTGCAAAGAACTTTAGAATTTCCACGCTTTGCGGGCTGCTGAAATTCGCTGCCAAATGCAGTGGCGTTTCCAAACTTTTGTTTCGTACCAAAAAGTTTATTGAAACCGGGATTTCGCCGCGTGCTGTAAGTTTAGAGATTTGTTAATGAATGATTTTTCCAAATACATACCAATAAAATTAGAAGAAAGATTATTTCATCACATTAATTGAATTGCACCTAGTTTATCCAAATGTAATTAATTTATGATTTACCATGGAGATTCATGAACTCCATAAGTATGTGCCCTTTGTCACCTACTGTACAGTCATGCAGTGGTGTGTTCCCAAAATTATCCTGCTCATTGATTTCATGGGAATTATTACTCATATGATTCTTTATTTCCTTCACTGGGTCGTCAAGTGATGTGCTATTGCAAAGTTTGTGAAGTCCTGTTTCCCCCTTCATATTTTTTCGCTTTCCTTCCTGCCCTTTGGGATCATCACGTGAGCGCTCCATTCTTGTTCTTGTGTAGGTCAGCTTCTCGTTAGTTGGACATGTTTCTGTACACAAATCAGATATCACCATTTCCGCCGGTTTAAAAAACAGAGTTGTAGCTATTTCCTCCTGAAAATAAATACAACTAGTTATACGTGCAGTGGCAACTAACCAAGTATTGATAATTCCTTTCTTTACGCTGTGTATGATCTTCATGAGCATTTGCAGGAATGACGGAAAGACTATTTTCAAATATTTTTTCGCAAACTTGCTTACAAAAATATCGGTTTTCCAAATTCAGAAAATAGAAAAGACCAAGGTCGCTTCGTTCTGCAAAAAAAACACGTACAACAAAACAAACACAATGATTAGTACTTAAGGAGATAATTGTGTTATTTACTACAGTTCCTGTGAATTGTGCAACAGAAAATTAACGGGTGTAAAGTGTAAATATGCAGGTCTTACTCAAACAAAGCTGAGCAGCATCTTCTACCAACTTCTGATTATCCCTGGCACGGAAACCGTTGGAAAAGCTCTTCGCAATAAGGTCCACCCATTTCTGGAACAAACAAACATTGCAATTATTTTTCTGCCGTACAACATACTTATAGTGAAAAGGCTACGTAAGATTTCTGGAAGCCTATACATTTCGCATAGGCTTGTTATCTTACAGATGTTAGTTTGAAAAGCTCTTCGCAATAAGGTCCACCCATTTCTGGAACAAACAAACATTGCAATTATTTTTCTGCCGTACAACATACTTATAGTGAAAAGGCTACGTAAGATTTCTGGAAGTCTATACATTTCGCATAGGCTTGTTATGTTACAGATGTTATATATTAAATAAATCATCTTAATTACCAAATAGATGCATATAAGTTCCAGGGATTTTGCTGAAAATAGTTTGTTGAGGATTTTTTTACCATAAGGTTCATAGCTGTACAGCCCGTCCTTCTTTTCCAAAAAGTTTTGAAATAGTGGAGGTCTGACTTTCACGTATTCTGTATCTTTGCTATATTCCTTAAATTGGTTAACCACTAGGTCTGTTACATAGACCAGGAGTGGGAGAGTGTTTGTTTCCACTTTTGACAACAAATCAACCTCCACTCTCGAACAAATTTCGACTAAAAACTTGAACAGTTTTGCTATCTCATCAGCTCCTTCGTCGTTAGATACGATGTCAAAGACATTCTCAAAAATATCTTTGTAGTATTTAACTGATGAATCCGTTCCGTTTCCGTGCAGTGGAGGGTATTGGCTGATTAAATCTTCCATAAACTGCACACTTTCACTCTGCACTACCTTCGCAACCCTAGTTTCATCACATAAAATAGCTCTTCTTATCAGGACACTGACGTAGGAAGATTTTGGAAGTTTATTATTTTGTAGATCCTCTGCCATGAGTTTCAGTGCTCTCTTCCAATTCTTTTTGCCGAGGAATATTCCCACATCAGAATTATTATGCTCCTATATTAAAAAAATAATGCTATATTTAGAAAAAGAATGTTAATTTTTCATAGCATTGCATATTTTGTTATGTCGGATAAACAAAAAATTAAAAATACCTTGTATCGAAAGATGGCTTTCTTCACTCCCTCTTTCTCCTTACTGACTGATGACGATGGAATACCCTCATTTGAAGGATTGGTAGGCATATTCGCATTTAATGGAGTTTGCATTGAATATACATTTGTTATCTTTAATGGGGCAAAAGAGCACGATGAAACTGAAGACTCTCTTCCAGGAGTTCGTTCCCTTGGCTGGAACATTTCCGACCTATTCAATGTAGGTCGGCTTATTTTACTAGGGGTAGGTTGGAACGAGTCGTCGATTCCAGCGCTTGTAGACGGATCTGCAAGTCTCTTGTTCCGCTGCTGCCACTCCTCAACTACATTCCAAGGAGTCAACTCCGGGAGATCTGAAAGGGAATCCTGTAAGATATTTAAATTATTCCACTGATGACTCCCCAGACACTGTAAATCTTCATTATCTTGCTCTGATGAGTCTCTGCGATTTTCTGGACTAGGAATTTTCTGGACTAGGAGATGAGGGAACTTCGTTTTCTTGAATTTCTTGATAAGAGAGACTACCATTATCTTGATTTACTTCATTTCCGTCACTTTTCCCCTCATCAAGAACACATGCCACTGGGATTTCCCTTTCTTGTTCGTTGTCTTCAACTTGAACTCCATCACTGTCATCGTCATCGGATACTTCGACAACGTCAACATTTCTATTTTCATTTGGGTTTCGTTCTTCAAGAAACACTACACTAGAATTTTGACTACTACCATTAACTACTACTCCATCTTCATTCTCCCCGTTATGGTCATTGCTTAATAGACCATTATTATTATTATTATTACTTCCGTTATTATTATTGGTCTCTGAAAGGCTGTTACTACGAGTAGCAGTAGCACACTGTTGTGTGCCAACACCAACATTCCCGTTCGTATTGACATTGGTCATCACTCTACCATTTGTTGCAATTGCTGCAGTTGGAGGTGTAGCATCTTCTGGATCTTTTTTCGTTACCCGAATGTACTGGAAAATGGCTCCTTTCTTCATTCCTGATTTTTCAAACCTAACTTTATTCTTCTTCTCCGAAGCTGATAACCTCCTTGCTTCTACAACATCGGGGGGATTGCTTGCATCATTTGGATTGAGGTTTTCATCAGACTGCCTTTGCGAGGCCATTTTGACGAAGTAATCAGGCTAATTCTGAAAAATAAAAGCAAGATCAAGATAATCACGAAACTTTTAATTATTAGGAAGTAAGCAATACTACACCACATTAAGTTAGTATTCTTAAAGCACCTTAATGCCAACTTCATCCACGCCATTAATTCCACATGCAAGGAATTCCCTCATCTCGTGGACACTAATAATATTTAAGCATAACAAACCCATTTCTACTTCATTATTAATGATAAATTAATTGATTTATCATCAAAAGTGTTTTATATGTACATATATAACTTCACAGTATCACTTATCTATTTAATAATTCTATTACCTTAATACAGCTGCCCTTGTTTTTATTATGTTACTGAGCGGCCACACTCTGTCCTTTCTTCTTAAACTCTTTATACACCGATTTTCACTAAAAATTGTAATATTTTTATTAATATTAACCTGCTGAGAGCTGGCTAGCTGACATTTCCACCAAATAATAGATTGTAATAACCACAAATACCAGCCAATAAATGAAAAATAGTGTAGATCACTTTAAAAATACTAACGTTCTAATTTTTAATGGGATAGTGAATTTGAGGGGTTACATTTTATTTACTAAGTGCTGACGTTTCGGCTGTTTTAATTTTTAAATAGACGCAGCAATATCTTGCAAAAATAAAATACTTGTTTTCTAAATTCCCAGTAGTACAACAAAATAAATATTACATACCAAAAAAATCGTAAGTTAAGCATTAACAATAATATAGAGGCGGTTTAGGCTTAATAATTGTAATTATAGTTTCCAATATAAGGCAGATAAATATTAGGTTTTGGTACATTAAGATCCTACCTGAGAGTTGTCACTTTTCTCTGTTTATCACCCTCCACAAAAATAAACATTTAGCACTTGATCAAAACAAAAAATAAAATCCACATTCCACACAATATAGTAAGAACTAATCGTAAGAGTGATTGGGAAATGGGAGAGTCTCTTATCAATCAGCGGCCACAAAGCATCCGTTACGTATTTCAGCCACTAAAATATAATATCCTTTGCTAATATAAAGATAACAAATAACCACACACACAACACACAATAAAAAACGACTAAAAATATCCAGTGTAGTGTTCCAGCTCCTACCAAGACGAGGGAACAGAGCAGCAGCGGGTAAAATTAACTTTATTTATCTACAGCTAAATAACAAACACACTAATTTTTCTTTTACCATAATGTTTAATTAAATCCGCCTGCTTTCTAATTTTACTTCACTGTTCATATTTTAGCAACCAAAACCAATCTCCTTTTTTAAAAAAATTTCTCTTCCTTTCCTTTACTACAACTGCTACCACCCCCAATCATTCAGTTCTTCCAGCTAAAAAGCAATTTACTTAACTGGTCTTTCAATTACTCCCAAACTAAATTTTAATTTAGCCATTAGATATCTATCTTACAGTCACATAAATAATTTAAAATGAAGTGCTCAGCTGCTAAAAGCTACAATTTTGTACACACTTTTTACTCGAAAGCTGTGAGAAAACAACCAAAACCAATCTCCTTTTTTAAAAAAAATTCTCTTCCTTTCCTTTACTACAACTGCTACCACCCCCAATCATTCAGTTCTTCCAGCTAAAAAGCAATTTACTTAACTGGTCCTTCAATTACTCCCAAACTAATTTTAATTTAGCCATTAGATATCTATCTAATACAGTCACATAAATAATTTAAAATGAAGTGCTCAGCTGCTAAAAGCTACAATTTTGTACACACTTTTTACTCGAAAGCTGTGAGAAACACGGGCAAAAGAAGTACGTACGTGAGACATGAGAAGAGTGTGATGTGGTGTTGTGGTGGTGTACTGTCTGTCTTATCTTCACCTTGGATTTGTAAGCGAAAAAAGGCTTTGCGTTGCGTGAGAGGAGATCGCGATGGGAGAGAACACCTGCACCGTAAACAAGCAACCAGCCATTCAACCTGTTCACTGTTCCTTTGCCTGCTGAGAGGCTCGCGAAAAATGTTGGCTCTTCTGCTGCGCTTTACCATTTAGCACCATACCAATTTTTTTGCTAGTACACTTGTCTGTGTGTAGTCTCGCAAGAAATGTGTTATTTTTTGCAAAGTGAAGTACTTTTTTTGCACAGTTTGTTTTGTAGTTTGTAATAGTGTATTTAAAATCACGGCGCGACCGCGACGTTCCATATACAGTTTTTGCAAACTACAACTACTGTACTTTTATTTCATGCGCTTGAGAAGAAAAATGGCATTCAAGTTTTTTGCTTTCACCTTCGAATCTTCATCCATTCATCCTTCAACTCTGTGGAGTAACCTTCCGTGATTCATTCCGAGACGGGGCTGTCGTGGAATGTGGATTGTCCTTCGAAAAGTGTTATGTCCCGTTTTTTTTACTTCTTTCCTGGAAGAAGAAGGAGAGAGAAAGGGCCTTTTTAGTTTGGAGGTTGTGTGGGAAAAAAATACATAGCGAATTTTTTTTTCAATTGATGCTCACCGAGAAAAAAAATGGGAAAATTGTCCGTGCTTTGTAGCATCACTACCAATATTAGGCTGAAATTTTTTCTGTCATGGTCAGAAAAAAAAGTCTGGGTGGTGAGGGTGAAGATGAAACGCTTTTTGACAATGAGCTC
>JAHZND010001312.1:0-18984 GCA_027744115.1 Acrocyrtus sp. NNG-2020
AAAAAACAAAGGAGCATCGAGCAGTAGATTAAGTAAGATAAAAAAAATAGCAAAGCCTTGAGTAAATCCTAACAGACGAAAGGTAAAAGGGGAGTTTAGAGCCAATTATGCAATCATGTAGTACATCTCGAAACACTTTGTTGTTTTTCCTGCAAAAACCGAAATTACCTGCTTAATTTCATCAACAACAGGCTGTTTACTATTTATTTACTTTACTTCAAGTTCATCTCTCCGCATGGATACTACATGAGTCCCATATAAGTTTAGTAGCTCTCACAGAGCACTAACTGAGAAGGAAGAGGAACAACAAAATGAGATTATTTTTTTCAAAATCTAAATCTGTCTTTGTCTAGCTAATCCTTGCTCCCACCCTTTGTATTTTCTTCTTTTTTTTCATTTTAAAAAGCAAAATTATAATGAAAATCATGCACGATATAAAAACTACCCAAAGTGGTCGTTGTGTATTATCAAGCAGTGTAATTTTCAAATAACTTTTAAAGTAACGTGTATTTCGCAGGTTTTCGCTCACTCCTCACTTGCCCAAGTTATTTATGTTGCTTGATACAGTAAAAATAATAACGAGACATGTACTATTTTTTATTTTCAAATTACTCTATTAAAATATATTGTCAGAGAGCTGCACCTGCTTTTTTTTCTTGTCTCCTTCAACTCAATTCACGTTCATTCTATTATGTATGGTCAGTTTTCTCCCCTTTCTCATTCCAACATAATTAGCAAGAAGTGGCAATACATCCTCATGCATATAAATCGGTACTAGATGAAAAAAATATCTAATATATTTATGGGGCTCTTGAAAGCTAAACAGAGTGAGTGAGTGTGGACACACCGTGACCATTAAAAAGTACGAAAATTAACAGTCTACTTGTATTACCACACCAACACATCATTTCTTATCTTTATTGGCTTAGGATTTCATATTATGGGAGAGGGGCATGGGCAGTAGATTATTTTTTAAGTAGCAAGTAGCAGCTAGCTCTGAAATTCACTCCTCATTTACCTAAATTTCAACACATTTTTTTTTATTTTCCTTTCAGCTTAAATTTATGGACTTCATATATCGTTTCAATCGCGTCCTCAAACTTTTACTTTCATTTTAGCTTTATCATTATTACCACCCCATATCATCCCTCGTATACACATCTCATCGCTCAAAGTTTTTCCATTGACAACGCTCAATTGAACTGTTTTGTGTTGACAGGACAAGGAGACAGATCATAAGATGCGTAGCGTGATGCGATATTTAATATTCGATAAGAAATCAGCGTAAACGTATCCTTCCCTTTCTTTTTATTCAATTCCCCTTTGTCCACCGTCAGTAATCACTAGTCAAACCGCACAGTAGTAAAGTTACAGGGTAAGCCCAACTTGAAAAAAAAAACAATATTTTTAAAGTGTTTAGACGCATACCTTGACATACACTGCACACAAATCCTTATCAACATTTCATCACATTTTCTTTGTTTCAGATTAATATGATTTGGGTATTTCAACATCACGATAAAAAAAGAGCGAGGAGAGTGCGAGAACTGAAATCGATTCGAGTCAAAAGGAAGGGAAAAAAATTGAGCACTAATTTTCTTCTGTGCTACTCTTACTCCTCTGCCTGAGCTTCCCTTGACAAGCCAGGACTAAAACTTGTCATGACTCATTGTACCAAGATGCGCAAAAAAAACAATACCAATGTGAGTAGCAAAAGAATACGTACGTGTTTGCAATCAACAATGCTCTCGCAAATTTTTATTTTTTTGCATGCTCAAGACAAACAACACAAAAACATTGTTTTTTTCGCGAGATATGCTCTTGGTAAAAAAAGCAATATTTAATAATTATACGCAGGTATATATGCATACGAACACTTTTTTTTGATGAGGGATGAAGATATTTAGCATTTTCCTTTATCTTTGTTTGCAATAATCATTTTTTATGCGTGGCGCTTGCTTGTTTCCACATTCAAGAAGACTTTATCGGTAGATTTTGCTCTGCAGCCATTAGTAAGTAGAAAACCGCCACTACTGTTGAGTGCCGCGCCTAGAATTGCTTTTGTCCGTTGTGAGTGAACAGAGAACATCTTTTGGGTGATGCTTTCTAGTTTCCTTGCCAAAATAAACCAAGTGGAGGACCAACTGTTGATGTCATGATGATTATTATAAATAATGTTGATTAGGTGTAAGCAGTAGTAGCATTCTGAATGATACGGAGAGTAAATGAGTTCTGCGCGTATTTATGAGCCTAATATTGATACACATTAGCTGTTCGGAAAAAATATAATAATCACGGAGCTCTCGAACCACTTGATGCAATCACGATAATGATTTTTAAAAGTTGATGTTGATAGTGATGGTGGTAGGGTATAGTCATGAGATGACAATTTAATCAAGTAGCTCTAGATGCTGCTCCTACATTTTTTTTTATATAAATGAAGAATAAAAATCACGACTGGGATGATATGAGCACGTCAATGAAATCAAAAGCGTACAGGGATGAAGTTGTCGGAGTAGTAAGTCACTCTTTGCCTAATGAATGCCAAGCAAAAGTTACCTACTGAAAAAAAAGTCTCGTGCATTAGAGCAAACTATTTCAGCTTTTCATTCTCTGCTCGCCACTACTTTTACTTGTTCCTTAATTTTTTTCATACTCGTCTCTAATTTAGAAGAAGGACATTTGCATTCTAATCCAACCTGGTAGTGCACCCATACAAAAACTCATTTTTTACTACCTGATTGAATTACATTTACAGACTATTATTAAAAATGTACTTGAGCGCTGAGTGAAAAAAGAATTGTGTGGTGATGGCTAGTCCTTTATTATCTAGTCATCATTGAGAAATAATTGCACGTTATCTATTTATCTAACTTGATCATGTAAAGAGGAAACCGACACATATATTTGCACAGCAGAAGGAGAAAATGAGCCGGCCAACTGCGGACGTCGACGACAGCTCACAGAAGAAGGGGAAATGTAAAAAAAGGCTTTAAACAAGAGTAATGGGTTTTTTATTCAACTTGAAATAAAATGATAAAAATGTTAATGCGTATACCTTCTCAAATTATAAATTTTTGCAGAATATAAATTTCTTAATATATTATTCATATCATAACGATGAGGACTATTAGTACATTTTTTTTCTAGTAAGACACTTTTTTTCTAATTTGTTTTTTTTTTACATATTTTTCTCTGATGTAGGTCTGGTTACGCTGCTGACACTCGACACGATCAGGGTACGATAAGCAAAAATAAATGATATTTGCAAGGAATAAGACAGGTTGTCATACTTCCCTGCACTGTTATTACATCAAAATGATACTGATGAAGTTGAAGATGATGATGATGACTGCGATTTGGAAAAAAAAGCTATAGAGCTTTTTCTCGAAATCCCAAATGAATCAGAATCAGCATTTTTATTGTAGCAAATTGAAATTCTTGGTTGGCGAAAACAAAAAAAAAAGAATTCTATTATTTCTTCCTAAAAAATCATTAGGGATTCCACCCCCTTGACATGACATTGATATAAAAAAAAGTTGAATAGGAAAATTCCTCTTTTTCTTCAAGAATCTCTTTACCGGCTGACGATGACAACTGTTGGGAGTGGAATGTGGGAAGGAAGTTGAAATCCTTTTAGAAAATGCAATTCATTTTTATACCGTATAAATAGCAATAAAGGGAGGAATAAGTAATCTATAAAATGAATTGTAAATTAAAAGGTAGAAAAACGTAATATCAGAAATCTTATTTTTTGGGGAGATTTTTCTAAATAAATTGCTGATATATTTGCGCCCTGCCCTTATCACTTATACTTTGCACCATTGCATTAGTATTATCGCGTAATATCGTTTAGCACGGGTTACATGTGAAATTTTTACCATGTAAAAAATCATTTTCACATTTTATTCCTTCTCCCTATTTTTTTTCTTCCTTTCTCGCTCGTGTAACTTCTTTAACCCATGACTTTTTTATTCCTTTTTTGCTCAAAAAAAGTGTACTGAAAGGATGGGGATATCGAATCAGTGTTGGTTCCTTTTTTTGACTTTTTTGAGGAAGATTTCACTCAGAAAATAGATAAAAATGCACTCCACTCGTGAGATCGTGCTCGATATCATGTTTCATACTAAATATTGCATAAAATCCCTTGATCGTTTTCCCTACAATATATAATGTTCACTTTTGTAATTTATATCGGACACAGCCTTTAAAAATCAATTTTCCTAATATGAAAAAAAATTACTGTTGCATTTAACTTGCTAGCAGCAACAAGCTTATAATACTTCACTTCCATTTATGTGCATTGCAAAAACCAACGGCATTTCTAAACAATTTTTATCTGATCAACTCTGACCCTCCATAGCTCATTTTCTTCCTCTTAAGAAATTTTTATCCTTAAATAGTAAAAAAATGTTTTTCAGTTGATACGCTACAAATCATTATCAAAAATATCAGTTGCTCCTTTTTTAGTTTTTTTTAACGTAAAGTTTTTATAGTGCCATCTCTGAAAGGTAAATATTTTATCTTCAGAGAGTAATACAAGCACAATTTTTTAAAGACATTTTTATTGTTTTTTGACCTTTCCACAAGACAGTGAATTTCTCAAGTAGAGAGTGTAGAGTTGCAATAACAATAAAGTTTAAGGAAAATTAGTGGGCTCACTATCATCAGCTGCTATTTATTTATTCGTTCTTTTATGCAAATTGCGTGACCATTTATTTATAAAATAATAATAACGAGGGAAAACTCCATTAATTACTGAGAAGACATTTAGCAAGTCGCAGGCAGAAATCTAAAAGAGATGAGTCATTCATTAGAAGCCAATAATCCATTCTGCTAACCTGCATTTAAGCATGTTCCCTAGGAATAATGAATTTTTAAAAGAAGAAAGTTAGCCCCTTTTTGGAGGAAGTGCTTCGACTGTTTAGATTGCGAAAGATTGTATTTAAGGTAAAATATAATGTGATGAATATGCTAATAGACTTTTAAAGTCTGGGGGAGGTACTAAATGGACTGAAAGGTGTGCTGTATTCCTTTTCTTTTACATAACTCCAATCTCAGTTCTAATTAGTAAGGCACGTAGCTAATTTCAAAAGCAGGCTTGTATCAAGGAACGTGTGCGTCTTTCCATTTTCCGTATTCTCTAAAATACCAATGTAAAATGACAGATGGCTAAAGTTATCATCAGTTATTAGCTGTACCCGTTCCCATTATCAGGGCTTGCGAAGCCAGTGAAAAAAAAGTAATTATTTAAATGTATTCACACAAAATTACGGGCCTTCTGCAATTCTAGTTATTTTAAAAAGGCTTAAATTTCAATAACCAGCGTAATCATCAAGCCAGTTTCATATCGCAATGGAAGCATGCAGGAAACGCGCTAGGAAAAGAAATGAGCGTTTCACAATTAGCAACTAATTACAGGCTCACTGACTAGTAAAAAAATCGTAAGCGTAAGGAGTGATGTGATCACTGCACATATAGTCACATATCGAGGCGCACACCGCAAAAAAAATATCTGCAAACCACCAACTAAACTTTCATTATCATCTCAAGGCTCATCTCAGCCCAAAGGGAATGTCTGAGGACGAAGAGGAGTACAAGCAAACAAGTTTTTTTTAAATATTTTTTTCACTTCTCTCATACTTAAAGTTGAGAAAGGGACCCTCACCAGCGCCAGTTCTCAGTACCTGAGCAAAAATGGATGTGTGTTTTGGCGAACGAGTGGAAAGTGACATTTTCCACTTCTCTGGCAAATGTGAGACATTCTCTCTTGGAATTTACGAATGTGCCACGGAGTACGCATTATTTCACGCTGATTACTCCACTAAATGTATTAGCAACGTCAATTACTTTTATTAAAGCGGAAACAAATGCAATCATTGGATTCCGTAGCGTGCAAGTGTTATCCATGCTACAATATCTCATAATGCCACACGTACGTTTCAAATTCAAATCCCTGTCATAATTTTCGTCCCCTCTACTTTAATATTATGCGCGCTTCCACTTTAAATTGTTGTTTTTTCTGAGGAAAGTTTTTTTTTGCTCGTAAATATGGGTTAATAATATGAGCATATATATTTAATAATGCTGCCATGTTTTACTTAGTTAATATTGAAATGAGAAATCCACCAGCTATTTGATTTTTTTATTTGTTTATTATATTTGAGTGTGTAAGAAAAAGAGAGAAGGTGAAAAATTCCTCCCCTATCTTCACTCTGTTTCACCTGCTACCACTGCAAACGAGTCTCACTATCAGGTGAGAAAATTATCGTTTTCTTGCTGTGTGACAATAGAAATATATGAGTGGTGTTATTTCTATTTGAGTTGAAATATTAAATAAGGTGTCATATACTACGGCTCACTAATAGACTCATTTTCCCTGCACCTTGCTGTCAAGGAGAAGTAATTGAAATGGTAATTCTGTGGAAATTAGAATTATTCGAGGGAATTTTTCCTCTTACCTTCTTGGATGCCCTGCCAAGGAGAATGTCTAAGCAGTTGTTGTCCAGTGTGGGTTCGACGACATTCAGCAAACTCTTGTTTTTTATGAGGCGGTCTTGAATTTCATCTACTCTGAGGGAAAGCTGTCGCTGATGTGAAGCTGCTACTGGGGCAGGTCCGTGAAGAAGGGATTTCGGGCTGTTCTTAGCCGACAAGGCTAGCTCCTCTAGTTTTTGGAGGGCTTCTTTGTATGTGTCGACAACACGACGAAACTCTAATTTTAAGGCGTCGTGAAGAGGAAGAAGGGACTCGTCTGATGTGCCCACAAGACTGTGATGCCCCATTCCTTCCACTGCCTTGTCAAGAGCTTTTCCCCGTTGTTGCAAGTTTTTTATTAGACGTGGCTCCCCAAGCACCATTACACGGAGAATCTTTTTAGATTCGGAAATGAACTGCAGAAATTGTTCGGTTGGTCTTCCGGAGCGGCACTGAGTAGCAATTAGCAATGGCATATGATATGGATGAAATTAATTGATAAATAGATTTTTAAATAGGACAGATACAATGTACGGAAATTAAAAAGGTGTCATTTACCTGCTGATTAGTGTCATCTCTTGAAAAGAAATTGACAATGTGCATGAGGACCGAGTAAGGCTTAAGTGGCTTCAAGCTGCCGGCTGTACCATCCGAAGCAAAAACTTTTGTGTAGAGCGACTCCATAATTGGTAACGAGTGTGGCATCGCTTCAATAAATATATCGATTGGGAGCTCCCTCAAAATGATGCGAAACGTGGTTACACTCAACCGATCAATGAAATTTGCCGCCTCATTGTACTGCGCGTGCTCATACAAGAGCAAAACCTTCTTCACCGCTATCCTCGGACTAATGTCCGCAATTGTCATGCTCGACACGCGAGACTCGGACTCCAAAGGTAGTCTCTGAAACTGACTTCCCCCTCTCTGATTAAACTGGCCAAAGTAAGCTGACATCATTTCAGCACCACCCCCGCTGGACATCGGCGTAAGTGGGCTTTGGCTCATGGTGCTACATGAAAACAAATCCCCAGCAATATTTGATTGTCCCCATCTCCCTCCACTAGGGCCAGTGGTACCTGCACCCCCTCCCCACTTCATTCTTGCTAACGGGTAGCGCTGGTTGTTCCGCTCTGGTTTGAATCTAGAAAGGAGATAAAAAAACATAATAATTAGCACATTTCAATTAAAACACATAATTTTCAAGCATAACTCACATCTGCAGGCCTCCATCTGCCCTACAATTACACTTGTTTCTATTTTTTCCACATAAATCAACAATAAAAGCCAATTAAAGGATTTCATATAAAGGAATAAAAAAAAGTAAACTGATTGTGAGCTCAATGTCTCCCTTTCGACTTTTCATTTTCATTCATTTGCCAAAAATACAAGATAATGATGAAGTGATGAAGACAACAACAGCAAAATAATTAATGAGTATTAGCTCTTCAATGGAACATGTAGAACGATCAACTGTTCTTCTTTACACGTAGATCGCAGCATGTCGTCGTACGCATCTTGAACACCAACACCAAACGCTATATCAGCCAGATCTATATTTCATCATCAATTCGCTCTAGCTCACGTGCAACCTGATTTTTCTCTACCTCAACAGCTCAACTGAAAGTGTTTGAAAATAAAATGTACTCGCTAAAGCGATCACTTCACAAAAACTCCTGCGCCTTACTTGAAAAAATAAAATAAAATAAAATTATGCCTGACATTCTCTTACGGGCTCAGCAGTATATAGCACAATATAACCATGATCGTTACATGGCTCATTATATTAACCCTTCTTCATTGTTATCAATTCTCAGTTCTAACACTTTTTATTGAAACTGCGCCGAGGTAAAAGTTACTAATGGGGGGTGGGTGGTGGCGCTAAATGATGTATGTTTGTATACATACGCTGTCATGATACGGCGATATGTGTAGCGCGGAGCTTGGGTGTAAAAAAAATGTGTACTCGCAGAAAAAGAGATAATTAGATTTACTAGAGATGGTCGCCCAAAAATATGAGAAACTTTGTAAAGAGTATTATGTTTTTCCCTCCATTTTCAAGTTCACTTCACATGCATTTGCATGATTTAAAGAAATTTATTTTATGACATGACATGACATTTTCGATCACACCAATATCTACAAAACGCCACCATATATTTTAGAAGGGATTTACCCCTACGCAGTCAATTTTTGTTTAATGACGGAGAAGATGATAAATGGAGCTACTCCTGACAGAGATAGCACTTAATATAACAGGATTAGCGCGAACGTATAAATTATTTCGAGTGCGTCAAAATCCTTTTGTTTTCTTTTTTTCTTGGGAGAGAGGGACATTATTATTTTTAAACTGAGGTTTAAAGCACGTACAGCATCCTGTACGTATTTGAAAGTGCTTAATAAGAGCCTCTCACGCACGTGCATTCCACTCAACCAAGCGATTATTCATGGTTTTATACGGGTGAGTAGTGCGCAGTTTACGAGCAAAAAAAGGCACTTTTTGGTTTTTGCGAAGCCACAAGGGACACGCTCCACGCTCCCCTTTGGGGAAATGAAGGAATCTGAAAATGATATGGTGGCTGGCGCACTGCTCCTTTCGTGGCCCTAGACAGCCACGATAAGAAAAAAAAGTGCAGCAATTCAAAAATTTTTAAACGGACCTTCTCAGATTGAAGACGATGTGTGTTATCGAAACAAGCAAAAAGGTTAGGTGTGAGAAGGAGAGGTGTGAAGAGCTGAACTTTCACATGGGTGATGGAGTCCATGTCTGCTGTGTGTTCTTTTTATAAGAGGGATAATGATGATGTGACGATGAGGGTTCATGTCACTGAATAATATTTCTTTGCAAAACAGCAAAAAGGCATTTTTAAAATGCACTTGTCGCATAGTCACGGTCATTTAGGTAAAAATATTTTTTTTCTGAGAGGGAAAAATGCAGCGATAATATATATTTTTTTTCAAAAGAAAGAAAATGCAGTACAGTCCATTATCCGGTCTAGATTAGATTAATAGGAGTATTATCCATTTGTGGTAATAAAGTAATGAAGGATAAACACAGCCCATTTAAAAGAAAATTGGGAAGAAGCCACGTGCACAAAATAAGGAGACTTTTTTTTCTTCATAAAAGGACATTTGTATTTTTTTCTTGAGAGGAGGGCACCCCATCCCATATTTAGTGGATGCCACAGCGAGGCAGAGAGAGAGGGAAGAATGATGAATGTACACGAAAAAACAAAGTAAAGGTGAATAAATAATGATGATAGGGAGGGAAATGCGAGGAGGTGGAGAAGATGATGAAAATGACGAGAGACCAACGACGATATATTTTGCTGATGGGAATGTGATGAAGAAAGAGAGTGAAAGTGGGCTCACTCCTCCAATTCACTACTAACAGTCATTATCAAAAGTCGCTGTTTTTTTTACGAAACAGCCATGATAAAATAATTTCCCATCAGATTACTTTGCGCGTCTTAACCTGAAGAAGCAAAAAAATTAAGGTATATTCTGTGACTGTAATGATGACGAAGCGATGATTGCTGAAAAAAAAAATTTACCACTGGCACATCCCTCCCTCTCTTAGGAACAGTTTAAAAAATAAACTTTTGTTTTGATTGCTGACTTGCTAATTGTGCGTAGCTGGCCTTACATATATATTTTTCTTGAAATTTCAGATTGTGGATTGTTTCAAGCTATTGACAAGTTTACGGAGTGGCTTTATAGTAACAAAACCTTTATATTTTTTGATGGGATGTGATGCACACAACAATATATCTGCCGAGGATACCTCTTTATTTGCCTTGTAGGTGTATTCTGTTATTTGCTGTACTCGTTACATTTCAGATTTCTGAATAAATAATGGGCCGAGTTGGCTGCATAAATAATCATCAGACATTAATATTCTACGCAAACAAATATTTATTAATAAGGGTAAGAAAATGGTATAATATGTTTAGCTAATATGAAAATAAAATTGTTTTTTAACTTTTAATTGACACATTAATATTCTACGTAAACAAATATTTATTAATAAGGGTAAGAAAATGGTATAATATGTTTAGCTAATATGAAAATAAAATTGTTTTTTAACTTTTAATTGACACTCTGTAATTACTCCGTCGTGTCACATCAAAAAAGTAACGTATCTTTTGAGGGAAAATTGTTTCTCTAAAATGAAATTAGTCATGACTCATTTGTTACGGAGAGATGACGTGCACGCTCTCAACTTGACATGACAAGACAGATGGAATGCATATCCTTCAGTAAAAATATAGGTATATATTTTTTTCCAATATTGTAAAGCAGCGCACAGCTTTTTAATTGAATTCTTTTAATGAAAGTATTTAGCTTTAAACTTTTATTGAAAAAAAATAGTTGTCGATATAAATGCAAACTGTAGTTCAGCTGCGGAACTGTAAACTATACGTTCTTTGGCTTAAATACACGACATGGGTANCTTTTAATGAAAGTATTTAGCTTTAAACTTTTATTGAAAAAAAATAGTTGTCGATATAAATGCAAACTGTAGTTCAGCTGCGGAACTGTAAACTATACGTTCTTTGGCTTAAATACACGACATGGGTAATCCTGTATCATTAATGTCTGTGATTACTGTCTTTATAGAAAGCACGACGAGAAGAGAGTCGCTCTACTGTGCACAGGAATTTATACATTTTTCAGCGAAATATTATTACACTGTCATGTCAAATCATAAAAGAACATTTTATGACTCTTGTTATTAGTGAAGATGAACAATGTGAAATGATCTCCACTTTACATGTCGGAGGCACAAGTTCATACCAATCTGCAATTATGACTACCCTTGCAGTGCAAGAAAAGAAAAAAAAATGGTCAAAAATTAAACTGGTCTTTCTACTCCCATCATAATATGCTATGCAATTGTTCCTGTTATAATTAGAAATTTGTGAATTATAAACTTGTCATGTTCCATCTTTCCCCCATAATAACACCGCGCCGTCATCCTCTTCAAAGAAAATGAAGAAAAAGGTGAGTGCTAGAAAACACGAGGAGAAAAAATTGCCAATTGTGCCGTCACACATGAAAGAGCAGAGCATCAGCGCCAGGCCGCTTTTTAGGAGTAATTTTAAAGTAAAATGCTGATAGTGAACTAAAGAATTTCTGTAGCCATCACTCCGAGCACTCAGCAAGGGAACAAAACTTGTCCTCCCTTAATTAAATTGGTAGATAAGTACAGTTGGTGTCATCAAACTGGTATTTAAAGTCTTGCAAATAAATAAAAAAAGGCAAAGTGGGAGAATTTTTCACTCGCCGTACGTGCGTGTGTGCACTAATCAATACCAAGAGCAATGTCACAATACTTTAACTTAAGCTTTAGCTCTAGCATTTGTTGAATCCCAGCGTCATCAACAATTAATTATAATGTTTTGTAAGCTTAAAGCTTAATCATCCAAAATTAATTCTGAACAAAGTGAAATAGCACAAAAAGTATTGTAAGCTCAGCAAGAGAAGATATCAAAATCGCGTCGTGTCGTCAACAATGTTTGTAAATTAGCAAAACTAGTAATTTTCTTGTAAGTTGGGGATTTTACGAGGAAAAAATTTAATTAAGTTTTAGTGTTTCAATAAAGCGAAGGGAAAATGTTTTCTAGCTAGATCCTATATTTACGTGACATGTGTAATTCGCAGCTTATGTCAATACAATTTTGCTTTTATGCTGGTCTATTTTCCATGTCGTAAATTGAGTAGTAAATGCGGCGATAGAGAGCCATTTTCAATAATATTTATTTTATGCCGAGCGAGGCTAATAACTGAAATGGCAGCCTTCGTTGTTGGATGGCACATTAGCAAAGTTGAAGTCACACCGTCGCAGCAGTCTGTATTTAGCACAGATAATATTTAGGTATTTGCAATGTTCTGGTAGTGTGGCTGCAGGCAAGGTAACAAATACCTGAGAATGGATTAGTCAAAAGATAAATCAGAACTGCTACTTTTATAATAGGCCTAAAAAGTAAAAAAAACTCTTTTATTGCTGCTGTTAATAATCCTCCAAGATGTGTCAAAATGGATGGACTTGAGTGTTAAAAATGGCAGGAGTGCTGCACATCCATCATCATTTTATACACTTTTGCTCCGTTCTCAGTTCTCACGGGCACTTAATTGCAGTTAATTTATCGAACGAGCATCACTCCAAATGGGACTAATGAAGTCTTGTCAGCTAGTTGGGTGGGATGTGGGATGGGATGCAAATGTATGAGTTGTCAGTCTAGGTTGTTAGCAAGTTTTCTATATATATATTTTTTTCGATACAATTTAGAAACTTTAATTAAGTCCTTTTTTTCTTTATTGAGACAATATTGTTCTCTTTGTTGGTAAAAAGAAGAAAAAAAATGAAATTTACTGCAATTTAGTGGCAGTGTGTAACCTCACCTATGTGAATGAGGGGAAGGACTCGTACGAAATTAAATGCTAACATGCCATTTTCATTATTTCATTTGATCTATAACTTGCTCCCTCCTCCTCGTTATTAGAATCAGATTGCTATTGCTATTGCTGGGGAGAATATCCAATAAAAAAAAGGACAAAATTAAGTGTATAATGCAAACTCTGTCTTTTTTTTAGCACAGCTCATTGCGCCAGTTGTGATCAGCAAGCTAACAATTTTACAATTTACAATTACATATATTATATTTAGCATACCTATTGTCCTTTTCCTTGATGACAATTCTTAATTCCCTTGCAAAAGGAAAAGACAAACAATCCAATCACAGCTTTATGCTGAAAAGGAAGAGCCAGTTCACATATAAAACGCAATTAGCATAATCATCGGCTCAAGCTTCTTATTTTTAGCATTTCATAAGACGCATTTGTCACCGCCGACAAAACAGAAAATTGTTATATCTTCCTCATTCATGCTCACCCAGCTAAAGTTAGTTGGGTACAACAAGCATAATATGCAACCTTATACGGTAGGTAGAAGGTATATAATTTTGAACATGAATTTTGAAATGAAGTAAGAATGTGACAATCAGAAATTCAAATAGAAAATAGTCAAACTCGCTCAACAGTCATCTTACTTAGCAATTCGCACTCTGCTATTTAAGCTTAGGAAACAATACGTTGGCGAATAGCATATTTGTTGTTTGTTTATTTTTGCAAAATCGGCGCTCACCTGTGTATTAGGTATGTATACAGCACTCGGCAGAAACGTTGGAAAAAATAAATTCCTGCATGCCTCTGCTAATCACAATAAATTACGAGACGGACTGAAAACGATGAGATCAGACTGTGACTGGGAGAGGATCATGATAACTAATTTAAAACAGTTAAGTGAGGGAAGGGAAACTGAAGCGAGTATAAAAAAAATGCGATTACGCAAAAAAAGAACGAGTTGCAAGTATAACTAAGTTTTAAAAGAGCTCTTCGTAGGTAAAGGAAATATCACATCATTTCCAACCCTTTTACTAAAAATAAAGTGGTGAGATAAGCAAAAACATGTACTTGTGCACTTGTACATTACATACAATCACAATTACTTAAATATGTACCGTTGATAATTATGATTATGATGAATGATCACGATATACATAGTAGGCAGGTACACAGCGTTTTAGCGAAAACAAAACTGAATATCATGCGCACTTGTTACGAAACTTTGAAAGGACTCGCATTACTAAGGCCACTAATAGTTTCTAGCTAATAATCCCAGTTAACTAATTTAATATTTACATTCGAGTGGAAGAAGAGAAATGGAAGTGGCAGATAAAAAAAAATTAAGGCGGGAAGACACAAGGGAAAAAAGGGAATTGAACTCGTTTGTCGCTTGTAAATTTTTTTAAATTTCATATTTCATACTAAGCAATTCATAACATATTTTTTTCTTTGTAAATATTTTCCCTTCCATACACCATATGGCTCATTATCATCGGAGAATGGGCTTAAGGGGCAACTCAAAACCACGAAAATTAATACAGTTCACGTGATGTAATAAAGTCGTCAATTTACTCTTAAATAAGTGGCTCTACGTTGTACGTAGTTCAACTGTCATCAAGCCTTACTAAACAATGAATGGGAATGAGGGAGAGAGCTAAGCAGAAAACTCTGCTGAATTAAGTAGTTATAACAACGGAAATGTTACAGAAAGCACAAGTGCAACTCTATTTACCTTATAGGCTCAGCAACTGATCATGACGATAAATGTGGTTAGAGAGAGATGATATATGAGTGGATGGAGAGATGCGGACCTTTTTTTTATTTGCCAGAAGCGATTTAAAAGTTTCTTCTCGTCCCATCTCCTTTTTTCTTTCTCACAAAATACTTTTGACTTAAGCGTTCGCTTCTTCACAGAGCTCAATTTTTCACTGAATACTAAAAATGAAATAAATATTTTTCTCGTTTCATTTTTTCTGTAAAAAACGAAATCCTCTCGTAGAGATATAGCCATCCCCTACTGCACTACTTAAGTTTACTTTTGAATGGGAATGAGACACTTGACAATGATTAGAGTTGTGTTGTAGGGTGCAGCCGCACTCACAAATGCGAGCGGACGGGCGCACTACCACAAAAATAAAAGTAAATGTGGTGTAATGACATCCTCTCTTTTAGCGGAGTGAACCGGCGAAGAAGGAATGATTTGAATCATTAAAGAAAAAGTATGAGCTTTGACAATGGTGGCTGGTTGCGGTGGTGGTGATGATGATCAACTCAGTTCATTTCGATGTTACAAGAAAAAGAAATTAAAAGTCAAACGGTTACATCAATAACAATGAGAAAAATGGATTGAGCTTCACCGTCAGCTCCTTCTCAGGTATGATCTCCTCTTGCTTATGCAACCATGCAAATACTTCGACATTTTATTTTTTGCGGCTACCTCGTCACCAACGATTTTTTCCACGTGATAGAAACTTGTAATTGAACGAGACGACAAAGGAACGAGAAGCGAAATGTGGGCATGTGTGCAGTAAAAGTAAAAATAAATGAGTTTAAGCTTGAAAAATTGTATTATTATTGGCTTTCCTAGTCGGATAAGGTTAGTGGTAATAAAGATTGAACGTAAATTGCAAAGGAAAAATAATACATATCTGGCTAGAATCTTTTCCAATGGGCAGTCTTGATCGAAATAAATGAGATGAGACCATTGTCAACGCGAGATTTCCGGTTTTCATCTTAATTTCATTTTTCCTTCTTACATTTAAGCAGCGCATCAGTTGGGCTTTTGGGAGTTTTGAGAGATAACTTGTAATTGAACGAGACGACAAAGGAACGAGAAGCGAAATGTGGGCATGTGTGCAGTAAAAGTAAAAATAAATGAGTTTAAGCTTGAAAAATTGTATTGTTATTGGCTTTCCTAGTCGGATAAGGTTAGTGGTAATAAAGATTGAATGTAAATTGCAAAGGAAAAAATAATATATATCTGGCTAGAATCTTTTCCAATGGGCAGTCCTGATCGAAATAAATGAGATGAGACCATTGTCAACGCGAGATTTCCGGTTTTCATCTTAATTTCATTTTTCCTTCTTACATTTAAGCAGTGCATCAGGCCCAACAGATTGGGCTTTTGGGAGTTTTGAAAGATGCTCTCTCCACTCATCTATAAATCATCTGGTGATGATAATGATGGTGCGGTGGGGAGCGATGTAGTAATAGTTAAAAAAAATTGTGAAACATTTGTAATCCCAAAAAAATACATTCATCTTTCACTCGACGTCATTACTTTATCAACAAGTTAATAATAAATTTATTACTTTGTGCACAGAAAGCATATACCCCTTTGACCTTTCGAAGGCAGTTTGCTGGGAAGGAGGGATTATGAAATGAAACGGAAAGGCAATATAACGCTTTCTGATTTTCGCCTGTGGTTACGTTACATCCAAGTGCAGCAGGTTTTTGTTTTCACTGTCAAAATGCTGGTGCAATATTCGTTTGAAAAACTACGAAAATGAGAGATGAAATTTTTACTACTTTTATTTTCACCTTTGTCTCTACTCCGTTACAATGCGATTAGCCTGACGCCGCAATTTTCAGATAAGAAAGAAACGGTGTAAGGTTGCTGGTTGCTTCTCTTTTTTTCTTCGTGCCAACACAAATCACTCTTCGATTTGGGAGATTATAATGGACATAAAGGTAACGGAAGAATTTATGTATGGGGAACCAAGAGAAAACTGACGGAGTAAATAAAAAATAAAATGAGGATGGTTTCGATGATGTTGGCTTGAATTTTTTTTTCTTTTTAGTCTGAAATCAATACTGAAGTAGTTAGAGACTCGAAACTACTAACTTCTCAATGTGATTTCTTCTAGATTAATAAAGAAAAATTTATATCGAGAGAATCGTGACCGTGATTATAGTGGTGATGGGTCAAATCTTATGAGCATCACTGCAAAATAAAAGTATGCTCGTTTGCCAATATAACTGTTTAAGAAAAAAACGGAGTTAAAGGAGCTCTCGTAAAGATTTATTCGAGCACGTTTTTGCTCTGAAAAAAATAACTCTATTTATTTAATGACTGGAAATCGACACCTTTTTCAAGTAAAATATTACCCATACCTGTATTTTCTAATCAAAAGCCTGGTATATATATTTTTTTTTCTAAATTTAACCTAGTTTTACTAACTAATAAATACCTTGCTGATACTGCTCTGATTTTCTTCCTAGTTCAGCAGACGTCGTAAACAGATAAAATTTGCATACACTTTTGTACATTGTCATAAACTGCTATCATGAACGAGTAATAAACAATTAAATAATAATAATAACACCGATTATGACAAGCATCAACCTTTTTTTATTGTGCTTCTGAAACAGTAGAAAAAAATGTTCTAAATTCTTTAACAGGCTGAGAACAACTTTTAAAAAATAGTGGCAGGTCACACAGTGAAGAAGATAGATGAGTTTGTCATCGTCTCAACCTCAAGCGTAACCCTATACGAATAATTACCCCCTTCCGGTTCATATAAAGCTCCACTTATATATCTGTGTAATTATGTGCCTGGTGTAAGCACTTTTATATAAGTAAGTTAGCGATGTAGTAAGAAAATATATTTAAAAAAGGAAGCACAGAGCTAAGGTTTGGCTTTGTCTCTGATTCCTGATACGACTCATTCACTCATTACAGCACTCCTGTTTGGAGTGAATTACGAACTGCCTCGTTTTTGTGTGTAGTAATCTGACACATTTTTAAAAAAAAGAAGAGCGCAGCAAAGTGAACATGCATGTCGGAGAGACATGCCAGTTTCGATCGACAACAAATTCAATGCCCACACACTCACAAGTGGACAACCTTAGGTATACGCAAGCGGCCTCAACAATTAAAATTAATTAATTAATAGTTGGAGGAAACCATCACGTTATAGGTGATGAGAACGACGACGATGATGATCCATTATAACTGTATGATTTAATCCAATAGTCTTGTCAAAGACACTTTTTTTTATATTGCGGAGCTCCCCTCCACCTTAGCTAAATAGTTATGTTTCGCAGCGATTTTTTTAGAAAATGGAGGGAGGAACACAACATGCGTGTGAGGTTTTTACGATGGCCTGTTGGTGAGATGGGTGACCTATGCCTAAAGACGATGACGATGGTAGCGCTTGTGTTATGTGCATGTCCATTGGGATTTCAGACAAAGAAAAAAAAATCTGGCACAAGAAATTCTCATCACTTGTATAAAATCAAAAAAGCTGTTGTATTTATAGTTGTATTGAATGGGGTAAAAATTGTAGACAAAGCTCATCATATTATTTAGGCTCATGCAAACCTCATTGAATTGCAACTTAATTGCTATTGATGGTGACGAGGAACAAAAGCAGACTGCTAACTGGGACTTGTGATATGCCCACTTAAAATCAACATGATTCCTGCTAATTCAAAGCAATTATTTTTATATGTCTTTTTACACACAATTCACGATTTTAATGTGAGCTGAAAAAGATAAAAAGCCCTCTTCTTGTTAACAATTTTGCTACAAGAGTTGCACATTTTCAGTTTTTTACGAAAAGTCAGACGGGATTTTTCTTACTAAAATGCAGTGTTTTCGCCGTTATCTCTTGCAACAAAATCTATAATTAATTGTAATTGTAATTGTAAGTATAATTTTTTTTAGAATTTTTTACGAGTCGCTCCAACACTTACTAAAATCAACTATCACTGTTTTAACTTTTTGCACAAATTATACTTATTTATTTTACTTGGAGGCAAATCAGCGGGACTTTTCCTTGAGTAAACAATGAGCTTACGTACGCTTACAGTTTTTATGTAATTCTTCTTTGAAAAATTAACCCTGAGGCTATATTCACTGCTCCTCTTCATTCTAAAGACTATGTTGCAGAAACAGCAATGTGACTTTGTATTTTATAATAGCTCTGCATATATCACGTTTTAACTATATTTTACTCTATTTACCTATTGTAATTAACGCGTGATGACATCAGTTTACTGATTGGGATTCCAATCGTATTCAGTAGGGACATGAGAGGACATAACGGTAAAATATGATTCCTCGTTAGCGGAATACGGTTTTATTTTTACTGAGAAGGT
>JAHZND010001313.1:0-18221 GCA_027744115.1 Acrocyrtus sp. NNG-2020
AACGTATGACCCCGTATACTGCATTGGACTTGGGTGCCGTTGGTCATGCGTTATGACCTCTAGCTCCAAAATCCTTTGGAGTTAAATCCCGTGCGTACCATCATTAGAACCGTCTTTTGAAGATCTATTTCATGGTTCTATTTCCTGGTATGCATTGAACAATATCTTAACAGGTTAATGTACTTTAAAAGTACAACTACCGCCAATTCTGCCCTTCAAGTGGCGCATTCGGGAAAAAGGACATCACCATCGTAATCTACGTTAAAAACTACCCCAGAAACACCCCGTTAGAGCTCGAAAGCTGATTACCCTCTGGGAGCCTTCCCTAGTGAGTAGAAAAATGGTGGAATCAATGCTATTTCCTTTTTTTGTCTTTTCCGCCTGGAGTAGCAAAGCAAAGTCTGCTTGCTCTTGTCTGTGACGAAAAAATAGTTCTCTGGAGAAAGATGAATAATAATAAGTTTTTCTTTCCTTTTTCATTCCAATTTTTTTTCTCTCCGGTTTTTGGATGTTCGTGCTCTTCCACACTTTTTCTCCACTCGTTAGAATAATAGTATTTCCCGTTCCACGCAAAAATGTGGGTGCAATCTAGAAAAGGAAAGTTATTGCTCATTCTGCTAATAACATAATCATTTCTGATCAAATCCCTGTTTCCCATCCATGCGTATAAATGAGAGTGTATATGTGCCCAGTAAAACTCCTTGAATTATGGAGAATTGCGATGTTTAAAATAAAATGAAAATTGGGAAAAAATTGTGCATTCCTCTACCCGAAAAAATAACAGACATAAATTTATTCCCGGGCACTGGAGAAAAAAAAGGCAGTGGAGCGGGAATATGAAAATACGTTTTTTCCCGAGAATGCAACATTTTTCATGTGTTGCACTTCAGTGCAGTAGCTTTACTCTGGGAGTGAAGTAGCAGGGGAGAAGAAAAAAGAATGTACTGAATGAAAGTTTTTTCTTTTTTGCATGAATTTTATTTTACTATTGCTTTTAATTCATGGAAAAAAGGGGCTCAGTCATTAATTTATTTTTGGATGAAGCAAAGCTGCAGTTTGACAGGGCTGCATGGAGAAAAAAAAATTTCCTGGTATAATGGCGCACCCGTTTTCTGTTGTGACTTTGACAAGAGAAAATAGCATGCTCTTGTGAGAAACGGAACGCCTTGACAGTGACATGGATCAAGGGGAAGATATGCTAAATCTCACTCCTTAGCAGTCTCTCCTGCATGCACCGGGGAGCAACGTTCCCCGAAAAAAAATATCCAATGTCAGTAGATGTGGATAACGGAGAGGAAAAAACTTGGTAGCTGTAGCTATAAGTGGAAAAGTATTAAAATGTAATTTTATGTGTGGTACGAGCCCCTATTAAATATCCCGGTAATAGCTGATGGGCAAATAGGGGAGAAGAACATGACAAAAGCAGGAGAGGGGAGGCAGGTGTCGGTTGCATAACAAGTAATAAAATTGTACAAAACTATGAATATTTTAGGGAGAAATATGTTAAGTACTCCTCTTAATCCGTGCATATGGAAAAGGAGCTTTTTTTGGAGGAAGGAAGCCAGAGTGGTGTGCGCGGAAGAGGAATGAGTCCAATTTAAGTTGTAGCTGAAGCGTGACATGAACTTCAGAGAGCTGTACATAATAATTTTTTCAGAGAGGAGATCCCCCGGGAAAAATTTAAAATGCACTTTTAAGGAAAAAAGGAATTAGTTATGCAAAGGTAAAGTTGCAAATCCCACGTGCAGCTTGATTATAAAAAAAATGAGAAGGAAAAATAAAGTTTTGGGGGAAGGACACGTCACGTCACAAATAGGTAGGGATTTAGAGCTTTATAAGCTGGTATTTTTTTTAAACGAGAAGCGAGCACCAGTTCCAGGAATAAAAAAAATATGAGTGTAGTGAATGGGATGATGAAGCCTTTGCTGTGGAAAACAATAGAGCTCCAGAGCAATTCTGGAGAACTTGTTAAAAATGACAAAAGATTGATGAGATGCGGGACTTACATCAAAAGTTCATTTTCATTTCCGTTTCCAAGTACATTCCATTATGATCGGGGAGGGATGATGATGATGATGGTGCTGGCTTACAACAAACACGATCAATGTCAAAATACAAAAAACTCAGATTACTATTCCACTTTGGATACGTGATGGGAAAAATAGCTTTCGGTTTATGTAGCGTAAACATATGTTGAGTTGGATGAGTACTTTCCCCCTTAAAGCGGAAGCCCGTGCGTTTTGCCAAGGCAAAGAAAATTCTGTTTTAAGTGCCGACACATAAGCTCATCGCTTTTCCTTTACCTGAAGTGCGCTTACGTGCACTCACCGCTGGAAAAATGCTTGCTGATCCTCCCTTTTACTTTTTTTCATCAGTCTCAAGTATTCTCAGCTGGAACAAATGTCGTCCCTAGTAATTTTCCGGTGAAAGCGCTGCAGTCTCTAATTACTACTTTGATCTTTCCTGTGAAAGCCATACTACCTGTTTTTGTTTTATTGAGGAAGCGCTGAGAAAAACAGATTTTTTGCATAATAGCCTAGCGTCTACTGTAAAAGGAGGGACACATTCCTAACATCCGAGAGCTTTTAATTATAGCTATTTTGAAACAAAGGCACTCACTATATTATTTTTTTTAGTTGTCGCACGAGTACCAACCGGCGCCACTCATTCTCTCAATTGACAAACAGCGTAAATAAGTAAACGCAGTAATTCCGCTCTCATGTCTGGACAACAGACTACGCCTAATGAAATGGAAGGATAAAAGAGAAGAAAAAAATATATGCTCAGCTGATAAGAATCTTTTCTTTAACTTTCCCTTTTCTGTTTGATGTGCTTTCTATCTCACTAACAAATCTGATTATCCTACATGGACTACACCAGAATACTCGGAAATATGCTGGTTCTGGTTGCATGACAATGACAGTGAGTCTTCTCGTCCACTCTCCTTTTCATTTTCCGGTGTGCCTTATCGCCGCCATCAAGACGGAAACCCTTTTATTATGGAGTTATGTATGTGCTTATCGGTCACATGGTATCTTTGTAAATAAGCTTATCTTGATTCAACGCTAATTCTTGAAGCGAAGCGGAAAAGACCAAACCAAGTTAGTAATGACTCAAACTTTTGCATGAAACATTTTTAAATGATTTTTAAACTTGGACGCCCGCAAAAATTTAATTTCTATGTCGCATATATGCCATAATTGTAGATTGTGAACCAGGCCCATCGCTAGGTATGTCGAATGTCCAATTAAATCGAGCTCATCCATATGGTCTCCGTAGCGGCAATGGCAGTGACCTGTCGCACAGCGCTATGAACCTTCACTAAAAACTATTAAGAACGTGTCCAATATCTCTCTAAAGCACCCTAAAAATATTTTTATCTTGTAAGCATATACCCATAGACGAAGCGGGTGGATAACCTATAATCCCACATACTTCGTGATCTCCTCCCTCCATCTTCAGTACCTACTTAACACTTGCTCAAGCGGGTTTTTTTCCCCGAAGCAGAAATCTCTTTTTTCTTCTCTTCACACTTTTCACTTTTTATTGGGTGGGTTTTAGCACATCCTCCCAGCTTTATAAGTGTGAGAAGTACACCATCTAATAACACCATTTTCCCCCCAGCAAAGTACACCAAAGAGGAGTATGAATCCCCTTGTTTGCATAATGTGTGCCATATCATATTTCCTCTAGACAAGAATGGCACCAAGAAGAAGGCAAAAAATATGTACAAAAAATCCAATCAAAACCAAACTCCTTTCACTTTCTTTACTAAGCCATATGAATATTCTGAAAAGAGCTGGAGAGCAAGCACACGATCATACCACATGAAGAGAACGAGGATGGGAATGATTTTAACGAGATATTTTTTTGCCTTTCCTTCTCGTTCTCCTTCTTCCATCCTTATTGGATTCATATTTCTGCATATTATCTTTTATTGCCAAAAAAAGAAGAAAAAAAAGTTTTCTGGAAGAAAAATTGTAATATGGGAGGGGAAAGTGCACATGCACTGTACACAAATTGTTCACTCATCTCATATGTATCCAAGAAAAAAACCGCCCATCACTAGAAAAAAATAGGAGTGTGTAATGGGAACAGATAATATTGTCTTTTTTCCTTATCCTTTTTTTTCCTTCTCCCTCCAGAATAATATTTTCGGAGGTTTTATTTTACCCACACCATTATTGCTTTTCCATGCAATGACAAGGACGGACTCTCACTTTTTTTGTTTACATTTAATAAAAAATGGGTATTTTTAGGATATCTAGTGAAAGGGTATAACGAGCTCACTGGGAAATGGAAATAGTTTTTCCCATGGGGAGACACAGAAAAAAAAATCATTCTCCTCCCGTCCATCAGATTAGCTTTGATAGGACAAATAGCAGCTATTTATTTTGCAAGCTTTGTCATATCCCTAAAACTGCAGCAGATGTACTATTTTCTGCATATGAGATGTGTGGCCATGACCATTACATTATTGGAAAGGAGAGCATTGAAAAAAGGGAAAAAAGAGTTGAAATCTGGATATATTTTTCACTTTTTCTCCAATGTTATGACAGTTTATGAGGCAAAAAGCCAAAAAAAAGCGGAGAGTGGAATGTATCAGATGTGCTGTTGGAAAAAATGGCTTTGCTATTATTATCATTGCTTTTTTGCTGGTGACACAGCAGAACTCCTCCACTTTATTTTTTTCTATTGCGTAAGTAGGAGCTGAGAGGATAGAGGAAAAAAGTTTTTTTTGCTGAAAAGGAATCGTAGAAAATAGAATCCTCTTTTTTCTCTGTAGCTCTCCAAAGGTGTTTAAGGGGAATAGGATTGGGTGTATAATGGGATATATGGGAATTAGAGAAAATGATATTTTTTGCCCACTTTCCTTTTTTTACTTTCTCGGAGTAGTGTCTGGTGTGGAGAGGGAGAGAGAAATGTGACAAAAACACAACTTTGCTCCTGTTTTCCTCCACTCCCTCCCATGTAAATAATCCTCGGAATGAAATGAAAGTCAGTGGGGAAGCGAGTAGCTTATTTTTTGTGTCAAATCCATCAGCAATTCTATAAAAAAATGTGTTCCTACATTTAGCTCTGTAGAAAAAAAATATATTTTTAGCGGAAGTAAAAAAAAGTGAAAATGGCTTTGTGACAATTTTTATTTATATTTTGTGTGGCTATCTGCACACGTGTAAAAGAAAATAATCCGGAAAGCTACTGGGCAAAGTTTGTTATTTTTAATTCCGGGTAAAAAGGAACTTTTCACAGTATTAAATATGCATGCGAGCATATAGCAGTAATTTAATATGCACGAGGAAATTGATACAATTTCATGTGTCGAGGTGGAAGGTGGTATATAGCCGGTATCAATGTTCTTCATTACAGCCTTCACGTTTGACTATCCAACTGTCCACGGACACTTCCTGTTTCTTGTTAGAGCCAATACTGCAATTATTTCATTTTTATGACGCGTACCTATAAAAAAGTGTCGCCATTTTTTATTAAAAGAAAACTCCATATAGGTACAGATATAATACGTATCCGTTTTCATTCTGAGACGTATTTGTAGTACCCCTCCGGGGGTCAATCTAATATGCAGCCTGTCATATCTTTAAACGGGCACCTGTCTCCCTGCATTCCTACTGCTGCCAACGACAGCTACTTTTATTTGAGCGATTGGGCAGCGGACCAGGGGATATCTTCAGAGAAGTAGGGATTGTTAGACGTGAGACGTCTGCACAAGCTATTTTTATTGATCAGTCTGAGAGCATTGAGAAAGCGGGCACGAATTAAGACTTGAAAAAAGTCTATTTCTTGAATAAAGTCGGATTGATACAAGAAGGGAGCCAGATGCACTTATTTTTTTTCTGCTACGGGAAAAAAATATTTCATAACGAGAGTAATATCGAAGGGGAGCAGAAGGAGAAAAAGCAGTTTTGAAAAGGAGAGCGTCATACTGCTCGTAGGTACCTGAAATGGAGAACTGATGGGATTTTAATAAGGACTCATGTCAATCTCTCCGAACAAGAGGAATTATGGAGAAGAAAAAAGTGGCTCTTCTGTTGTCCCATGTGAGGTGATGCAGTTTTCTTTGAAAATGAGCTTTTTTTTGTTGTGCCACTCCATTCAGTTCAAGGTGAGGGGGCTTTTTTTATGACGGAAGCTTTTTCGATATGTGTCCTACATTCAAAATTGCACTTTGCATTCTTGCATGGACTTTTATTGGGCTTTATTTGAATTCAGAAAATAGGAAAAGAGCCGGGCAAAGTGCCCCATAAAGATATTGTATTGTGAGGAGGAGCCTTTGTCACTTTTCTTTGAAAATGGAGCCAGCCGGCAGAAAAACGTTTTTTTATTGATTAATAAAAAGCCATCAGCCTATGGCAGTGAATAAACAGGAAATTAAAGAAAGAATCTGTGCGCGAGGGACACGTCGCGGAAAATGTAGGCTGAGCTCAAGTGCAATTGACATGGTCCTCCCAAGTGCTTGTTTTCATGTCAGCGTATACAAAAAAAGTCCTTTTTATTGCTGCTAGCCGTCCATGCAAACGAGCAGTTCTTCATACATCGCAAATTTTTATTGTGCACATGTAAGCCAACTGCAACAGTATTGAGCTCTCCACTCAAGGTCAGCACGTCCCGTTAGAGAATACGACGAGGCTTTCTTTTACGGGATAACGTAATGAAGTGTTATGATAACTGTTCAAATATGCCTTATGATTATTGTCAGAAATTACAGAGAAATTTAGCACTGTTGAGCAAACAGAAATGAGCAGAGCCAAACCAAGGAGGAAGAGTTTGCAAACAAATTCGGAGTAACTAGGCTCATATTATTTGCAAATAGTTAGCGTGCCTGCCACTGCCTGTGAGATTTAGGAGGAAGAGGGGATTAATAAAAAAAGAGAAAACTGGTAGTATTTGTACTGCGGCAGGATGTCTCTTTGTTTGTGTATTAGAGTAAAAGAGGCAATTAAATGACGCGAGTGTAAAGCAGGTGAATACTACAGATTCAGAGAAAAGATTAAAGGAGCTGGCATGTGAAAGTGTTCGGTTTCGATGTAAATCTATCCAAACCAGCAGGAATCTAGCAGCAGCTCTGCAGCCACCTTTTCCGAGTTAAAACAGGGAGTTCCTAGATGTACAATTGGAATTGGATTGAGTCCTTCAAAATGAGTTCTAGGTAGGCAGCCACTGCTTATCGGTTTTTTACCATTTTCTGCTGTGACATTTCACATTTCCAAAACAATTTCTGAGAATGGAAGCCGCGTGTGGCATCGCTCAATAATTTAATTCCGCAATCCTCCTTCGCAACTCTTGGAAATAACATTTGCAAAAAATGTAATTCGCCATTCAAGGAAGGGGATGGATAAAATCCATCAAACGCACTTAAGCACTCCCTATCCCTATCATACTTTAAGTACGTACTGATACCGACAGTAAAAAAAATTCTTCACGGGGAGGCAATAAGATAGGGCTGACTGCTCATTATGCAGCTTTGCAAAAACGTTAACGGGGTTAATCTGCTTTTAGATTTGAAAGTCTAGCTCCATCTTTATTATCATCTTCAGCACGTTACCGCTTTTCCCTCTACTCTAAAATAGCATCAAGTGACATTTTGACCCAAATATCCTATAGCTAGCGCTGTACTTTCTTTTTGGTGGATGCCATAAGGTTAAGACATCCAGCAAGGACAACATTAGTCAAGCCATGTAAACTCACTCCCGTCATTTTTCACTGCACTGTGACTAGCACCAAGCGTCAGGGAAATACATAAAAAACTCCAAAATGTATTTTTAATTTTTTTCTTCTCCCACCCAACAAGACAAAGGAGACGCAATAAAACGGAACATGCAAGAAGGGAAAAAACTAGAACAAGAAAATGTAAAACAGTGTCAGTCAAAAAGAGATCTTTAAAGGGAGAAAAAGTGCTTTTCCAGAGTACGCCATCATCAGCTATCAGCCCCCTACAAGGAAAGAGAAAAGGAGAACAGCTCAAAAAAATATTTTTTAAGCTGTGTGCCTGTTTGCTCCAGAAAAAAAATGCCATCTAAAGTAGGTACAAATGATGGAAAATAAATAAAAGGGAAATGTAGTGAAAGTAAACATGTGAGTGGAGCCCTTCATGTATATGCCTCCCCCTCCCATTCCGAAGGAGGATATGGGACCTGAGAGAATTAAGCACATATTTTACCGGCAATCTCTTTTCCGTAAAAAAATTTTTTTTTCTGTAGCGATACGACTACGACCTACACACTTGCAATTTTTGACCATTTCTGACTGAAGAGAACGGAAAATGGAATAGGTTTTCTTTTCCAGCGTATACCCTTCACATCTCACTCCAGATGTGTGTAGGTGTTTATCTCCATTTACGATTATATTTGCTTTCGTGTAGTACTTCTTTTCCGTTTTCTCCAGACTCCCAGACGCAGACCGGCTATTTCGAAGTGCGGACAACGACAATATAATGATATACTTTGTTTTTGGTTGGAGAGGGAGAGATAGGAAAAAAAAGTTGTGCTAATGGCACACGCTCCTCTAAATTACAAAGTAAGTAAAAAGGAAGGAAGAATTATTGCACCAAATACAAGCTTGAACTTTAAAGGGAAGTCCGGGATAGGTTCTTACATCCGTATTCCAATGTCACTTTGGAAAAGTTACATTACTCCGGGAGAAGCTTTTTGTAATGCACAGTTTCAAAACAGTGCTAAAAAACGGGGGACCTTGAAGAAAAAAAAAACTCTGTTTTGGAATGGTTTCTTTCATCCCAAACAATGTAAGTTTTGGGCAGAGAGAAAAAGGATTTTTTTTCTTTCGGGAGAGTTGTGAAAAGGGAAAGAGAGTGGGCCGATGTGAAAGTGAAATTACAGCAGTGAAACTTCCGGCCCGTGACTTTTAATGCAGATACGTCCGCAAGGGAATAAAAAAAAATAGGGAGGGTAGCACACACACACAGAGAAAATTGTAGTTTTGTTCTGTTGTACATTAAATATGTGAGGGGAGAGTGGCTCGAAACAAAATTTTTATTCTCTGTGTCCTTTCATCAGTTTAATGCATTTTCTGAAGTAACTGGAGCCCTGTACCCCTCTTCACTTACAGTGCCGCCCAGAGAAAACAAATATTTTCTTGGGGTTGTGTGCGCGTCAAAGATGAGAGAGGAAGAAATAATTGGAGTGAATTCTGATACGGAATATATAGGGCGTGTATAGGTAGGAGAGTAACTCTTTCTGTAAAAAAATGTATATTTGATTTCTTGCTCGAAGACCCAAATAAAATACGAGTTGGGTACTTGATGACCTTAAAGTCTTTCCAATTTTCTAGCCGAGTAGATTTGCAAAAAAGGAAATGGAACTGATTAGAACTCAAGGAAAACTTAGCAAATCAAGCGGAGAAGACTAAAGGCGGGATTCTGTTTAAATGTAATTAGTTGCAAAAAAAATTCATCTCGGCGCTTTCCCCATATAGCTTCGCCTAATATCGAATCAGTGCTAAAAACCTTGAATCTATTTTCACAGCTGCGAACAAAGCCCTTAATACCCTTCTCTTTTCGTATTTAATCTCAGAACTTTTTTTCTATTATTAAGGGGAAATGGAGAAATCATATCTCCGGAAAGGACATCTTCCACACACTTCTCAAGGACCAAAAGAAAAAAAATAATGCGCTCGCATTGCATACGACAACCGACACTTTTTCTTTATTATTTTTCCTCCCTTGCGGTGATACCGATCTGGAAAGGGATATAGGACACCAGGATGAATATCGGATTATCTGATGCATGCGCAGAAAATTAATCGGATGCGAATATTACTCCTTCTTCCCATAAAGCTTGCCCTGTCATCAGCCTTCATTTCCCCGTGTAATTTCATTACGCCCATAATACCCCGCCAATCCCGTATTAGAGCAGAAAATTAAATGGAAAAGGGGGACTTTTATCTGTTGGAGCCGGTTTTGTGTGTGATCGACGGGAAGCGCTCTTTACAATTGTTGTCAGCCAATTACTGGCAAAAAATATATCTATCTCGGTGGACTGTATGGACTCGGCAGAAGATTTTCCCGTGTTAGATGGCGACAACGGATTATTGAGTTTGAGCACATAATTAATATGTCATCTCTGAGGGGAGACAAACAACCCAACACCAGCACCAAATATGAGCTTTTTTTTATTATTTCCGTATTACCTTGAACTAAATTGATAGATTTATGGGAAGTGGTAGTGCGAGAAGCGGTGTATACGTAAATAGGGAAACGGACAAGTTCTCTTTATTAGCTGGGACCTTTATTTTCTCATTCTCCATCCCCAACAAAAAAAAATTTTCTCGCTTCTATATTTTTTTTTCTTCATTTTCCACGCACCACTTACAAAGAAAAAGAGATGAGGATGCGGTGGCGCGGTGCAAGTTCACTTTTGTATAATATGAGCTCGAGAAAAATGAGTGGGATGGAAAGGAAGGAGTGATGAATCAATGTTTAGTCTGGTGTGGACTTTTTGTATGCTACCTTCATCATACAAGTATTTTCCAGCTATGAAAACGCGGAGAAAATTTCTGTAGTCCGCTTTTTTTATGAATGCCGGTATATATTATGCATTAGATGTGGAAGGTTTGTTGTCCGGAGGAAGCAATATATTAACTGACTATAGTGAGTTTTGTTGGTGGAGAGAGAAAAAAAAGAGAAAAAAAGAGTTAGTTTCTGCTGCTATTTCATTCAACAAGGGATAGCCCAGGGGAGAAAACAAGTTTTGCGAGCTAGCACACTCCAATACACTTTCATATGCAGTGCAAGGATAAACTAAGGAGGAGGGCGTACCTTTTTTTCTTCCTTCTCTCAATTTATTGGCTTGAGTTACGTAATCGAGAGGAGAAAATGGGATATTTCGTTTTCCCTTCCTAGAACAAGTCCCTTTGATGTGCAATATGAAACCATTTTTTGGAGCTGTCGCCATTCCACTATTTACTTTTTTTTGTGGAGATATCCACATCATTCCGAGGACACGAAGTTGTCCCTAAAAAAGAAGAAGAAGGAAGACAACTCAGCAGCAGTCAGAGTCAGAGTCAGAGTGGCTATGAAAAGTGCATATAAATTTTTAGGAGATGGCTGAAATCAATAGGGAAGAGCATTTCTTGGTATTTCCAGCAGTAATTTTTTGGCAGTTGAATTACAGGAGACGACTACCTGGCGTATTTTCGGAAGACAAATGTTATTGTGGAGTAGTCGGCATTTGTCGTGGGAGCCTGAAAGGCAGTAGATTCTGACATAATTTCTTGTCATCCTTTTGGCAGAGACAAACTCATCTTTTTTTTTCTCCCTCCATCCACTACCTTCCCAAAAATAGATATTTTTGTCTGGTGGGCTCCCCCATCCCTAAGTAAAAAGCAGTGTATTACTTTCCCACTCCCTTAATGCACTTCGGCCTTGCTTTTCAGTCTAGAAAAAAAAGCACACACTGTTCCCTCAGTTCACCGTTTTTTGTCTTCAAGATATGTCCCGTTTTTCCACAGTCAAGGTAGAATTTTCTTATATTTTTTTTTGCAAAACGGGTACCTAAATACCTATCCCTTTTTCTTGAGGACAGAACAATAAAACTGTTATTCCAAAGGAGAGTAATGACTATCCAAATGATAAAAACAGACAGAAAAAAAGTGAGTGGGTGATAGCCCTCGCTACTATCACCCCGCACTTTTCTATTACCCACCAAGGGAAAAAAATCTGTCCCAGTTTGGGAAGAGGGAAAAGGGTAGCTTTCATTTTCTTGGCTAGGGAAATCAAAAAAAAATAATTTTGTCCTTTCATATAAAAATACCTGGTATTTTTCCAAGAGCATGAGGATGAGGAAACAGTGTAAGTATTTTGTTATCTCTCGGATGATTTCCCTCCAAAAGAGATATGAGACGGGGATGGACGTGGACTGTGGACTCCTACGCAGAGAATATATTTAAGTAGTCACCTCCTCCGTAAACAAAGTTAACGTGAGAGGACAAATAAAAAAGTATCTCGTTTTGGGGAATGAATAGCCATAAAGAATGGGAAAGGCTTGCTGGGAGGTTGCTAAAAAAATTGAGACTTTTTTTAGGGTAGCGCAGCGCTGTTTTTTGGCTGTGCAATGGAAAGCTTGCACAGCGCCCACTCTCGATTATGACAAAGGACGTGTGTGTCCATTTTTTATAGTCATGCGATGGGCAAATGCCGTGTCCACTTGACTGTCACGCTTCCCTTGTTGATCTTTCTGAGGAACATGAAATTGCTCCATGTAATTGCAGACATTGTTCCCGGTTAATGTGCAGTTTTGAGTGGCTCTCGCTGCAAATACCTCCCTCACTGGCGACATGGAAATTTTTTTTGAGGGAGTTACAAAATAAAAAATATTGCTGGACGGATATACATACGAGATAAAATGAAAAAAATAGAAGTTTGTGCACAAAAGTGCGGAGCCCAGCCTGAAATGACTTCGTCTCCAACGTCCAACCTGACAGCCTTTCTTCTCACAAAGCTTCCATTTATCTTTTTCTTGGTGGAATTTTGTTTTGGAAAAATAACTATATGAAAAGAGTAGGTATAGCCTGTAGAGATTCCTGCTTCGTGGAATCATTATTTCATACGAGAATTTTTTTTTATTTTTCATTGCGCCCTCTTCCCCTTCCCATTTTGTAGTCTTCCATCTTCAAGCTTCACGTAATATTATTTTTTTTCGTGAGCTTAGCTCACAATAACAGGCCTCCTGTACTTGGTAATTTTTCGGTCACTTGTCAAACGCTCTTTTATATGAGAAAATATGTAAAAAAAAAAGACTTCAAAAAGTTTTCTTTTTTCCGCTTCGGTTCCCATTCCAGTCTTAAAAATATGCTGAAGAGTATGTTACGTACGGCACAATACATCACATGAAAAATTTACATTGCATTAAACAAATCCTCCCGCGTGTGTAATGTTTAAAAAATGTTCGAACAAAAATAATATTCCGTTGAGTAAACGCAATCAGCCCATATCAGTGATGCATGAGCGCATTTAACGATATAACTATATTCATTTTTTTATTGCGGACTAAAAAAACTTCCCATTTTGCAAAGGGAAAAAGAGTAAAGCACCTACTTCTCATTTTCTTTACTTCAGCTCCCAAAAAATAGGGAGCCAGAGAAAGGATAGAAGACCAGAGAAGAAATCCGGAAGTGGGAAGAAGAAAAACGCTTTACTAGTTCCAAGTCAGTCACTCGCAAAATCCATGTTTACTTTTGCAACTCCCCTACTTTTACTATGGGTGCGGGCATCAAACAAAAAAAAACGAGAATTCCTCAGGTCGAGAAGCCACCTTTAAGAATGTGGATGGAGGATAGCAATAGATTTATAATGTAGGGCGGTGTGCGCTTTTTTTACTTTGCAAAGGAAACGATTCTTTTCGTATTATTTTCCTCATCTTATTTTTTTCGCGTACTCTGTCAATAACATTTCTTTTTGGCGGATAAGAGCATTCCCCTTTTCCTTCCTGTGTGCTCTCCTGTTTATTCCGATAATAACATTTTTTTTGAAGAGACGTAGCCCAAAAATAAGGCTCTTTGTTTGCATTATGCTCATATTCCTCCTGGAAAAGCCACAGCACTTGACGCCACTCCTAGGGAAAAGTGCTCGTTTCTCCCATTTTTATGGGAGAAGGAAAAGGTTTGCGAACTCCTTGAGCATGGACGTTAAAACAAGTGTGTCGAGTGAAGGTGTGCATGTATATTCCAGTCCAATTCTGTTCACTTGTACGAAGGGGCTTGTCGCTTGATGGGGGCACTAACATGGAAAGTGCTTTTTTGTGATTTTTTTTTGCATGGCTTAAGTAGTAGCGGCCGTTTTCTCCTTTTCAAGATTGGGGTTGAGCTGTCAGTAAAGAGCTAATAATTAATTCATTTCGCAAATAAAATACCTCCTTTAGTCTGCTGTTTTAAATAAGGAGCTGCCAATAAAAAGCAGGTTCGATGTGCTCCACTCATTTCACCTGTAATGAAACTGGGAGCGGGGCTAAAATACGAAAAATTGTTATGACCAGACCTTACTTAATGTAATGAGGGGAATTGTTAGTTTTACGGCTAGATGATAAAACAGAATTGTCAGTGTGGACGGAATTAAGGGACACGTGTGCATTCATTTCCAATCGGGTATTGATTGCGGACTATCATGCCCAAAAGTAAAAAAAAAGCACTTTGGTCAGGTCTGAAACCTTAAAATGGCTGAAGTTCAATAAAAGTAAAATCAAATATTCATGTTCGATTTTAGTTGCCCTTTTAGCGAAAAGCTCTCCTGTACAGTATAGTTTTCTGTTGTTGGGTAGACCGCCTGGAGATGATTTTGATTAATCGCTTTTTATTACGAATTTAATGCGATGACGTAAAATGGGAGAAGTAAATTGCCAGAAAATTGGTCAGTATATTTTTTTTCATGAAAAAATGAGTTCTTTCTCTCTCTTTCCCCGCTTTGTTTTGCTGCCAGTACTAACCCGATAAAAATGGAAGTATGAGGGCAATTGGCAGTGCAATTTATTGCTGAAGTAGTGAGTAGAGTCGGATCATAAAATGGGAGCGGAAAATGCACATGAAACAAGGTAAATGCCAACATTCAAATAAACCATCATCTTTTGAATGGAGCTAAAGAGCACTTTAAAAATTATTAGGTATAGTAATCTTGTTTCGCAAGGGCGGCCAAAAAACTGTGTTTATATTTTGGCTGCACTCAAAAGATTGATACAATTTCCCATATTTTCTCTCCCACAATGAATACGTTTTTTTATCAGAATGTGATGACGTTGTTGATAGTTGATCGAGTGGCGGATGAAAAAGGGGTCATGCATGTAGTAAAATTATTATGGATTTTTATTTTTATTCGGCTCAAAGCCCAAATTTCAGGTGGAAGTGGAGGAGGTAGCTTTCTCGACAGGATTTTTTTTTGTGGACTTTGGATTTTTTGTTAGTGTGGCGTAAATTGTAAATCTGATTGGCTTTCATTATGCTGCGGTGTAGTCACTTTTAATAATCTTTGTTGAAAATCAGACGCTATTGTAGTCGTGGAAAATGGAGCCAGCGCTGGTACTTTGTGCTGACATGACCTTGCCTCGAAAATCGCTTTTTGAAGAGGACTTCACCTTGCATAATGTAAACATGGAGGGAGGGAGAGAATAGAGCAGAGCACAGAGATGAAAACAACAATTACTGCATAAACAATAGCCATCACCACAGAATAGCTGGCAGGGCTTGGCCTTGAAATGCCTAAAACTACACGGAGGGAAATGGAAAACAAGCAAAATTATTAAACAGTGCTGGTGGCTGATCATATCTTATTAACGCGCCTTGCCAAAAGAAACTACGCATTGTACTAAAGTTTTTACCTATCACAGACCCTTGTTTATATATTTCATGAAAGGATTTGGGAAATGGAGTTTCAGTTTTAAATGAACTTTACTTTTAGATTTTTTACTAAGGATATATCCACTAGATGTGCAGGGTACACTAAAAAGTACATGGCTGCAGGAGAAATTGTATTTTTCATGTGCCAGTGCCACTAAAAGTCTCCAGCCAAGAGCCACAACTCCATGTCCCAGCCGCAGTACAACCTAAAAAATAGTGCTCTCCTCTCCGTACCACTCTCAGCTCCATGTATCGAGTAGCTCCTATGCAGCTTATTAAATATTTAAAGAGTGTTCAATGCAATACTCTGGCAGAGAGTAAATCGAATTAGCGGATGCACCACCAAAAGAAGCTTTTCGGGAGCTGCACTGCTGCTCCGGAAAAGACTACCTTCCAATTATTAATCTCCTTACTTATTTATGATCGTACATTACTAGAAAGTTTTAACGGAGAGCATTTTATTAAATGAAACCGAGCGAGAGCCATTTTAAAGGAGCTGCCGTGCTTCTTTCATTCTAGTACAAAATTTGTCGTTAAAAATGAGCCTAAAAGAAACTCGCTCTGATCAAATTAAGCAGTCGCGCGTAATCAAATTCTATTAAAGCGCTACTCAGCTTACAGAGAACAGCCAATGCCCGCACTTCCGGTTTGATTCTTTTCTACAATTTACTTACTCTGCACATAAAAAGGCACTACAACTACATCTTCTTTGTATAGTAGCATCAAAATATTTGTAATTTTTTTTAACAGCGTCAATAATGTCAAATTTTCAAGTTAAAAATGTTCAAAATACCCGTTTGAATTGCAATTCTGTAACCTGCCGTTAATTACTAGGTATTTTGCTGAGTTTTAAGCTGAAAATGTCTTTTTGGATTGCTCTGTTTGTATATGGTCCAATGTAGTAGATTTTTTTTCCGGTGAGCGTTTTGCGTTTGCTTTACTTCAAAGGAAAAGTCAGCAAGTGAGCGTCAAACGTTGACCATGCCCAACAGCTCAGCTCAGCCAGGTATTTTTTTTTTCAGGCTAGGTCACCTCAGCATTACAAATCCCATCATCATGATTACGTGAACAATTGTTATTACTGTAGCCTACATTTTTATAGCTTTTAAGAGAGCAAGGAAAGGTTATGCAAAGAATGTTTAGTATTTTTTTTCTCCTCCTCTGCCGGAATTTTCGTTTTTTGGTAGGAGTAAAAAAAATCCACAAAGTCCAGCCAAATTATTGTTTTTATGGGTGCTATACACGCAGACATTTTTTCCTGTATGAGTAATGCCCATGCCCTGTTTCTTTTTTTTCGTTTTCTTTTCATTGAACTCCAGACGGGAAAGTAAAATAAAAAAGAAGAAGCGTGGTGAATGTGAGCGATGAAAGTATTAGTTATTGTTAGTGGACCTTTACACATTACACATGTATGATGGTTTGTATCGACACATGTTATATGAATATCACATATGTTCCCAGACTCGTAATTTTTTCCACACTTTCTCCGCCATAAAACCTCTCGGCTTGTGCAGGGAAATAGTTGAAAAATGTAAACTGAGTGACCTTACCTAAACCATGTAATAATATATTAATGACCATGTACGTCTTTCCTTCCCAGAAATGTACCTTTTCCTTTAGGTGTGCACGCCGTACTAAACTGTGTACTACGGACGGAGAAAAAAAGGTCGCTTTGCTCTGGTTAATCTGGTTGACCTCGTACTTAACTTTGTATGGAACACGAGCACGTACAGAATATACATATATTTTTTAGAAGGGAGTTAACTGCCCTTGTTACCGGATTAAATTTTTTTGTAGAGAGTTTTTTTTAAAGGAAAAATTGTGAGATAAGCCAAGTACAATACCCTATAAAGTGGGAGGTTGCATAAGGGGAAGATTTACATACGAATATTTTTTCCCTCCATTAAAATATAATTTGATAGGTGCTTTTAAGGAAATTTTTATTTATAAAATATTACTCGTTGTCGTTTTATGCTATAGCCAACGCCAACAGGCCACCATATGATTAAAAAAGGATAAGATAAAAAATTTGAGTGATGTTGGGATATGAAATATGCGCTGATCATTTTACTTTACTTTCCAGATAATCTCTAATAGCTTCTGACATATTTCAAGGGTGGTTGATTAGATAACTGTAAAATACTTTTTTTGTAGAGATTGCCATTATGAGATAAATTATTTATACGAAACTGCATACTTCCTGAATGGTAATTGAGGTGGCGTGTTAATTGTCTATTTTCTTTGGAGTAAAAGGCTCGCCTTAAATCTCGTTTTAATTCCTTGTAATGGTCATAAACTGATTAGAATAATGAGTCAAAAGGAAACATTAGCCATCACAGGTTGATCTCTGCAAAGTGCAGTTTGAGTAATGTCTCGAGTTTACTTTTAGTACTACGCTTATCAAAGTAATACAAAAATTGGATTGTTTTGCGACTGAAAAAAAAATTCCGACATGGAAAGTGCTTATAAGTTGTACAATCAATATTAAAATTAATGGGTTGTATTTTCCTTTCATTTTCGCTCCACAGAAAAATAATGTTTTTCCAGATTTTAGAGCGCAATGGAGCATTCACGCAGGAACGATTTAGAAAACGATACAGCTTCTAGCTGTAAACTTCAACTGAATTTCAAGGAAGGCACAACACAAACAGCTAAAAAATAAACAAAACATTTTCCTTCTAAAAAATATGCTCAAATGAAGCCTGAGAAAACCCAGCAATTCGTGGAGGCGGACGGAGCGAGGGAAAACGGGGAAAACAGAAAACTTTTTTCTGTCACGGTTTTCTCTCCACAAAAAAAGCGGAGAAAAAAAGTTTTCGATGCAAGAGCATAAAAAATATATGGAAAGGGAAAGCATCAAATCTCAA
>JAHZND010001314.1:0-12615 GCA_027744115.1 Acrocyrtus sp. NNG-2020
GGTGACGGTAGAAGCCTTGATAATGGAGACTCGTTGCAAGGTGGTTGGCATTGGTAGGAAGGAATAAATAGGGATAAAGAATGAAGTCCTGGTGATGACAATAAAGACGGAAGGCTACAACAGCATATCGGTAATTAGTAAATGTGCTGCTGTTTGCTCCCGTGGACTTGGCAAAGGGATAGCGTGTTTACATGGAACATGGAGACGACGCTGTTGATGATGATTCCTTTTTCATATGTTGTTGTATGGTAGCTATAATACAAAACTGTAACTGGAGAGTTCATTTCGTGATGATGATGCGTTCTAGAGATGTTTAGAGAAGCATCAAGCATGATGCCATTTAGAAAGGGATAGCAAGTGTATGAGGGAGGGAGGTATTATACCCCTTTTTCACTACCCTCTCTCTTCTCAACTAGCTAGTAACAAAATTGGATGGAAAGGGCAAAAATGTGTATTCCAGAAGAGACAGCCAGTTTCGTCGATCGATGTTTTTCCTTCTCGTTTAAACCCTAAGCCTAAAAAGCTCACCCCCATAGCTTGTGTTATACGTGTCCCTGGTTTGTTTAGCATTTCGGAATGTTTATTAATGGTGAATGAGTGAAGAGGAAGTTTTCATTTTCTCAAAGAAAGAATGCAATTCATTGTTGCACATACGCACACATGTATCTACTCACACGGTCCGAATTTATTTGATTCCTTGGAAAAAAATATTGTTTACTTTTACTAAACCGTTGTGCTCACGCTCACTACTCACTCACCCAAAAGTACTTTTTTTTGAAGAAAGACTGTTCTGCATTTTATTGTTTGGTGCAGTTGGAATGCAGAAACTTCAAAGAGTCTGAGTCCACGATAAAAAAAAGTAGTTGGATGTGGTCTGAATACAGAAAATAAAATTGGATGAAATATGCTGCCACCAATTTTACACACATTTCATGAGCTCATAACTACGCTGTAAATATAACGTGGCATAAATTTTCGATTCTGGTCACATACAAGATTCAAGCATATCTAGACCGAGAATGAGAATTACATTTCTCTATTGGAAAGGCTAGAAGAAAAAGGTTCAGAATTCATTTCCAAAGGTTTTTTTCTAGTACATTAGCATATTTTTTCCTCTGGTGAATCTAGACAAAAAAAATTAAGATTAATTTTATACTATGGAATTTATGTCATTTGAATTGGGGTAGACCGTGTCTACCTTCCGTGCGAATAGATGAGAAAAATAAACCTTGACTGTCTCACTTCTAGCCACTATCACTGTAAAAGCCTTGTCTACTAAGAAAATTTTCTTTTTTTATAACCTATGCACTTTATGCCGCCGCTGTTCGTTGGATATTACTAATCCTATTTTGTGCTTTAATTCTGAATATCTGTCTCGCTCTGGTAATCTAATTTCGTGTATCTGTCTAATGTCTAATCTCTTATTTACTTTCTATAATTTATTCGTGTGTTTATAATCTATTTGTAAACCGTATTTTGATATTGCATAGAAAGCTTTAGATTGGTGTTGTTCATTTTTTATTGAAATAGACCCCGAAGTCGAAACTGAAGCAGCAGCAGCAACAACAAAACCAGCAACTCCAGCAGCATCACTGACCATTCCCTTCCAGATTTCGTGGAGCGCAATCAGAAAGAAAAAAATCTCAGCCAAAAAATTATTTTCTCAGAGATGAAAATTAAAATGGAAAACTCATCCATTACCATTGCCAAAAAAAAAGATTCTACCCATTACACACTTATAAATTACTGCTAGTAACGGACGAAAAAAGGAAAAGAAATTGGAGAGCTAAAAGTTTCCAAGAGCAGATGTCACCATTCATCATCTGACGGTGACGTTTCACGTTTGCTGCCGAACCTCACAGCGGTTTTAAGTATAAATCTTCTTCAGAAAAAAAGTGATGTCTTCTGTATTATAAAATCGTCCCATGTTTTTTGTTACCTCGATCTCGATATAAAGAAAAAAAATATTTCATACATAAGCACATCATATATTTTATAACATGTATCTCTCTTTTTGTCGACTGTAAAATCTGTTGGAAGGCCAATAACAATTTCGGCTCTCTCTCTCATGATCTTCAAAAGTGTAGAAAAAATACTTTTACAAAGCACATCAACCATTGATCCTCGCAAAAGGGCCAATTTACGTAATCCTGCAAGCAAGTAAGTGTTTTGTGAATGCATCGACATCAACTTCTCAAGCCAAATTCTGGATCAGTGGATGACTGTGTGGAGAGGAAGAGAAAATATATATCTTACTGAACACGGCCAAGTCAATTTTTTTTGAGAGAATGAATAAAAAAATGTGCTAAAAATGTTGTGCTCTGTGTCTCGTATGTGGTATGTGCTATATATATCCATTTTATATAATATCTTATGTAAATGTTTTGTGGTTTTTTTTGTATAATGTACTCTTTATATTTTGCAACTTTTACTTTTGGTATCTGTTTTCAAGTCAGAATAGATTTTTAATTATTTTTTAAAGGCTTTCAGTTTGTGAATGACTATTATTATTAATGGCAACTGAGCGCATTTTACTAGTATTAGTATGTTTAGGAGAAACTTCACCACTGTGAATTTTAATGTTGATATCTGGAATGCAGAACTTAAAAAGGAGAAAAAGAGGAATATAGATTTTTATATATTTGTACTAGTGCCGATGCCGAGAGTACGTTTAGCACGTTCTATTTTGTATAGCAAAGTTGTAAAGATTCTGCAAGATCAAAGGAAAAAATAAGCATGTCTCACCACGCATGCATATAATAAGTTGGTTGCATTGAAAGTTTTAAAGGCGTTTTTGGGAAGTTGGTGAGAAAATTATTATTTCATGGCAAACAGAAACTTTACGTTCGCGACGGGCAAGACGTTCTCCGAATATAAAATACTTTTTACACTTATACCTATAACAATTTATAGCTATTATGTTCATGTGAGAAATATACCAAGCAATTATAATATTTAATAGTGTTCTAGAACCTAACTCAACTTTTGAAAATGTAGGCAGGAAATTATTGTTTTTAGAAGTTAAGACTCAGCATAAAAATTTTTCTAGAAAGGAATTCTCAACTTTTAGAGTGATTTACAGGGTCAGTTGAAGTTAGCAAACATATTGAACAGTTGGTCCTTAAAACTTTCTTTTACGAGTAGGTATACCTAATGCCAGTTCTTGTATTTGTTTATAGTGAGCGTGAAACTTTTTTTCTCTCTGTCTGAAAAACTATCTGCGTTGTTTATTTTTCCAACTAGGTAGTACCGCTAGAAAGAGAAGCAGATTTATTATTTTTCTTTTTCGTCTTCTACAGCTCCTGAATTTTGAGACGAATAGGAATATGAGACTTTCTATTGAATCATTCTAGTCGAAAAAAAAGTTTTTAAAGCTCTCTGACTAGCTTCTCTCAGCATTCACAGTATTACATGGCGGAGATGTTTAAAAAAAAGAGTCCCTTTTTGTGTACTTTTTCCTTTTAAAGTAGATTTTTTTTGTATAGATTGCATTATACAGATAAGTTATGGAAATTGCAGAGAGATTTTCCGATTTTGTTTTTCTTTCGGTTCAAATATAATGTGCATACAGTACGCTTATAAACATTCGGACCATGATGTAAATCACACATTTGGGACCAACTGTTCATAATCAGCATTTTAATGTTCTCAGGATCAATATTGTACATAGAATTTTTATTTTATTTTAGACTGATAAATTAATTAGGTATGTAGAGAAAAAAAACTATCCCAGCTTTTTTTTGATTTTTTTAAAAGTCTCGGTTCATAAAGTGTCTCGCACATCATCACCACCCAAACAGTATCTGTACAGAATCATCACATTTTATGTAGCACGAAATGTATCCTCTTTAGAAATAAGTTTAATCATAACAAGTTGCTTTAATTACATTTTGGGCAGGACATCCACCAGTTTTACTGTGAATAGTTTTATGAAAATAGAAAACTTTGTAAACTAATTGTTTACTACACGAATAATGTTAATGTATAAGGTTTAAAATTACAATTTTTTAGAGTTTTTAACTTTTAGGGCTTGTCAGTTGTTCTCACACACTAGCAACTAGAAACTCCCTTCACTTTGATATTACCCTTGCAAGTCTAACGAATATGTTGAGACAAGTAAGTTCCAATATGTAAATATAAACTAATGATACCGGCAATGCTTGAATAATGCACATTTTTGTAGAGTAAATATTTACAAAAAAAGATGTCCAGCAAACAGCATATGTTAGCATACCGTCGCTGATTACATAGTTGCCACCACCGAATGTTCTTTGTTAGAGAAAACGAGAGAAAATAAAAATGTACTCTCCAGAAAACTTTTACGCAACATATTCATATGTTATGTTACAACATAACTGTAATATTTTTTGTACAAAGAAAATCAGAATGCCAGCTAACTGTTTTTTAAAAAGATGCGAAATTATGAATCAGTATTGCTAGTGAATATACATCAGAATATTTAGTGTCCCTTAACTGAAAAGGTAGTTTACAAATTAGGATAGATGCAAACTTGCATATTGTAACAAGAAAAAAAGTAAGTACACTTTTAGTAAACTGTTAGTAGATTTTTTATAATTATTTTTTAAACAGAGTGCTTTAGTTTTGTGTGCAGCGGCAGCGGCTTGTAACTTCGGTGGTCGTGTAGAAAAAAATGGATTTTTTTTTAGATTGAGGGTTTGATAGGGAATTTTTAGCAAAAACCGAGCCACAACAGTAATGAAAAAGAGTTCTTTCTCTCGTTTCTTTTTTTATCAGTACCGGTTTCTAGTTCGTATCTTTCAAAATGCATTATTATTTTAGGAAGGAAAACTCAGAAAGCGTAGTTATTTAGATGTAGATTTAGGAAATGTAGACTTATTCCGGTGTTTATTACTAGTGGAATGAAACCCTTACTTATTAATAACTTTATACCAGTTGCAGCACCACACCATAATTTTGTATATTTATATACAGCGAAAAGAATAAATTGTAAATTAAATATAGCATTGACGCGGTGTTATTTTATGTAAGTACGCCCAGTTATTTAGAACTTAAGTTGAGATTCTATAAAAATAAGAGAGTAAAATCCATGACCCTTGTTCTGTTTCTACTTACTCTTTAGTAGCTCCACATTGTTTTGATTGATGTATAGCTATGAATAAAATTGACGTGTATACTTTAATGGTATTTTAAAGAAAAAAATATTGCTGGCTTCTTGTCCATTATTTTTTCTTATGGGAACTGCTCTTCTCTCATCGTCAGTTAAATGTCAATCTGCCTTCTTGCATACAATAAATTCAAAGGCTATGAGCCTGGAAAATGGGACCTGTTTCTGCAGCACCATCAACTACTGCATAAAATAAAAATAGCATACGAAAATGACACAGAACATACGTACCTGACCTGTGTACCAAGTACGTTATAGCTGTGACGTAATAATAACATCCCCCAAAAAAGTTCGTTTCCTTGAGCCAGGAAAACAGGTTCTTCATATCGTATCACGATACAACCAAGCATATCATACTTGTTTTTTAAAAAAGTTCTCCGGAGGAGGTTGACTCCTTATCTGTATTGTTTACTTATACCACTTCTTATAATGAGTGCATTCCCTCCGCCTATTCTTTCTCATGTTATGTTTCTACAAGAAAAAAAATGGAGTGCAAAGTGCAAGTTGGCTTCTTGTTTTCTTTTTTATGGACGAACGAACCTTTTCAACTTGAAGAGACTTGCGATGGTCAGTTACATTGCACTTATAGAAGCAAACTATGCAAGCTTTTTTTCATCAGCTTGCGGTCAATGCCAGAAAGTTGTTTCTGAGGAAGTTGGCGAAAGTGTAGGTAGAAAGAGGCGCCAGTAAAAGTCACGCATGGAATAAATACTTTTGCATTTTTTAAATCTGTAATTCCTTCAAGCCAAGCTCTGAAAAGGTGTCTTAGATACTTCCATACGACAAAAGCAATTTTAGACGTTCTGCTGATATGTACAGTATTCTAGGCGATTAAGCAGAATCATCCGGTGATTTCTCTGCAACACCTTCACAGATATTGAAAGATCTGAACGTGATTTGAATATGTTCATAAAAGTTATTTTGGAGCTGTTTGCCAGAGTGCATATATTCAGCAAAAATTTTCTTATCTTAATTAAGTTATATTGTCCGAAACTAAAGACGGATATTTTCGAGCTTCTCCAGGCTAAATTCATTTTGTTTGTTTTTTCAAAACTACGTTAAAAACCAACTATTAAAGCGAAGTTCCAAACTCTGTGAAGGTTCTGGTTCTTGATCTACATATTATTAAATCATACTGGCATGTTATATAACTATTATTAGTGGCGTGGAAATTGTCAAGTAGGTATGTGTCTTTTACTTGAGTACTGCCTTTGGTTTTCGCGTGGATAAATGGAAATGGAGATGACATACCGTAGATATGACCGCGGTAAAGAAGTCTTGTAATATACAAAGCACTAAGCAGTTACCAGGTAAGTGAGAAAATTAATTTAAGTAAATGTGCGACTATACGATTAGTTCTAGGCATTTGAAGATGTACATCAAAAGTCCCTGTCTTAACTAATAATGATTCAAGTTTCACTATCTGTGTTAGTTTTGAACAAAACTATAGAAAATCTTGAATTTTCTTAAAGATTTTCAGTTGGGATAGGTCTGGCATTCCTCTAATCTTGCATCACAGCATGCCGACCAAGAAAGGACGAGGCACAAGCTACGTACAAAATTATATATAAAAGCACATAAATTACATAACATCGCTCGAAGTAATCTGTAGCTTTCTGTACGTCCCCGTTTCGAAAGTGAATGTGTTTCTGAAACTTTTTTGTATACACAGTTTCTGGATAAAGCTAAAAGAAAGGACGCTTCAATAACCTTCCGCAACAGCGATTTCGTCTTCTTGGGGTGCCTTGAATAATACAGGAAAATGGGATCTCCTCCCAAGAAAACTGTGACTTGGCATCTTCACGCTAAAAATCGTTTTTCTTCTTCACTGTTGAAGATTCCCTCGAGCATTCTTGGTTCTCTTTTCTTAAGAAAATTTGGTCGGGTCTGAGTTGCAAGATATTTTTTTGTTGCTTGCGTGCACACATACAGTCAAGGAAATGGCTCAAGCAGCTGGAGACGGGCTGTACGCCGTGCCGAACTGTCGGTAATAATGAGCAACAGGACGAAATTTTGTTACAGACCTACATTCTTCAAAAAAACATTTCAAATGAAACGAAAGCCTTGTTTACCATCCTTTAAATCTGGTACTCGACTTTGTTCATGTGGATGCAAAATTCATTCCATCCCTTCCCCAATGTCAGTCAGAAAATATGATAAAGGAACACTTGTTCCTAGCTGATCTACTATTGACATCATATATTCGTATCGAGGTGGTGTGGTGTCATCGTGATGAGGGAGATTCCCTCCGCTGGTGTTTTTATGGCGATAATCACAATAACAATAGTAATAGGCGCGTGGTTACGATCATTCCCACTTTCAAGGTAGACTAGGGTGAGGGGAACGCATTTGACTGTAGTAAAATGTGGGTCTTGTTTACGTTCTCTCACTTTCACTTTTCCCTTCTTATTCTTCAATGAGAGGAGGGGGAACCTCAGGAAGAGGGGAAGCGAAAAAAGAAGGGTGCCGGTGTAGCAGGAAAAAGGGAAGGGTATTTCCCGTCAGTGAGCTGAGCTATGTCAACTAGCATAGTCAGTAGGTCAGTCTGTTTTGAATAATAATTTTTTTTAAAGGAGAAATACACCAGAACTGTTGATCGGTTTTGGTTAGGGAGACGGTTTTTTTTGTGCCATTGAACTTTCCGTGGAGGGAGCATGTATGTAACCAGCCCCACCGACGGATATAAACAAAAGGGGAACGCTTTTGGTGCATGTCGTTGACCTAATTTTCATTGGAAAAATGAGGGTGAAGGTGAGCAAAAGTTGTTTGGAATGCGAGGGGAAATTATCCACTCTACCTTAAAATTTGCCGACTGAAATATCGATTTTTCATCAAAGTGGAGACTGGAGACAGTTTTTAATTTTATATGTATCCTACTTTGGCAGACAGACAGACATGTTTTATTTTTTTATTATTTTTCCTATCAAGAGCCTTGTTGGTGTCATTGAATCGTGAAGGGAACGTCGTTAATGAGCAGCCCGTATTATAGACAGTTTTAATGATGTTTTTAAATGAAATGAACAATGAACATCATCGTGTCGAGTTCAGCGGGAACATTGCTGATTAGAAGGTTCCCATCACGTCTAATTAGTTGAGAAATGTATACTTGCTGCCCTCAGTGCTATACTGAAACTGATACTTTTGATAAAGTTGGACTAATGCAGTTGTTATATTGCACACTACTAGGCAGTAATAGCTTTGGGCTTTATGGCTTCATGTATTCTTTTGTACCCTTTTCCGTCATTATTACATTTACGGGAGTGGAAAGCCATATTGCTTAAGCTCAAGCTGCTTCCATCCGCTCAAAGACGATCCAACACCAGACTATTCAACTATTCCCATTCCACTATTCATTCTCATCATGTCAAACTCATAACTTTTATTTAATGAATTTTGCTGGAATTGGATACATCTATCCAAAAAAAACCTTTCAGCCATCAGTATAAATCCACACTATGAATAGTTGTGTTCTGGTGTTACTTACTTACTTCACAGAAAAATTTCATTTTGTGACTCATGGTGCAAATAACACTGAAAACTGGAATATGTATGTGGTTCTTATTTACAAAATGAATCATTTCACTCATTTCAGTATTTTCCTGTGTATATTGCAGAAGCTACTGGGTATATAATGTGTATGCATTATATTTGAAAGGCTTTCATACAATTTTCACTTTTGTACAAAACTGCATCGAATTTTTGGAGAAGCATGAAAAAGTAATTAAATCCGCAGAATTTCAGTTTTAAGTTTAAGCTATTTTAAGATTCGGGTATCGCATGTCAGACTCAGGTTTATATTAAACTGACAAAAGTAGTGTATAATTTTAAACTGATATGTGTAAAACCAGCATTTTTCCACGAGCAAGGATCATTTTTTGCCTCTTGAGTTAGATTTAGCGTATGCATTGAACATGATTTTTTTCAAGTGTACTGCAAACATGAACGCTATAGTCACGTTTGTTTTAGTTTTGTGTGCCTAAAAAGTATTATTTTTTGTGGAATCTGCGGATGAAAAAGGCTTGATTTAACGAAGAGGGCATGAGAAAAGAGAACCACTCTTTCATTTTAACTTCGAACCTTCACGAGGAATGTACTATAAAAGCGTACTTATAAAATGTCTGTGAGAGTTGATCTGATAAAAATCATTAAAATTTGAAATGCAGTGTGCAAGAGGCATGATGAGCGATAAATAAAAGAAGAGATCCCAAAAAAAGCTTGCCTGGAGAGATTTTGGAATATTGTCTCATATTCCACTCTGATTGCACTTTGTTTGTGGAGCATCCTTATCCGCCTGCTAAAACTAGACAGAACATCCCTTTTTTTAAAAGGAGCTGTACAATTGTCACAGGAACTTGATGCTGTCGTCATTTTCAAACGACGTGAACAAAGAAAAAAAAGTAATTTTAGCAGTGGAAAGGATTGCATTGTAAAACGTCAACTTTAGGAAAAATGAACTACCATATGGTTCAGTTATGAGAGGAATGTGTGCAGTGTACACAATTGGGACTGTCTACTTTTACAAACACTGTCCATCTAGCACGTAAAATGACACAAAACTACGAAGTCAGTTAGCTTCAGCCTTTTTTTTACGCCAGTTTGGTTTCACAAGCATTCGGAATCCTTCTCAACTCCGGTTTCAATTGAAATTTTTCTAGTGATCGGTTTCCTTTCATTTTGCTGAAACTTCCCATATTTGACTGGCGGCTTGAAGAAAGGGTTGAAAGTTGAGACTTGTTAATTTTGTATGGAATGCAGTCCAGAGTAGTTTCTGGCGATTTAGTATTAAAGCATCCTTTTTTCCTGGACAGCTCACAAAAAAATTCTTGGAATAGCTATCAATTCAAATTTTATGGTTCAATTACGTAATCAACGCTACCAGTTAGAATACAATAAGTGCGGGAAAATTGAAAAGAGAAGGAGAAGGCTGCTATTGTGCTATTTCTTTTCAACATTGTACAATTGTAGAAATGAAGAAGGATTCCAGCCACTCCTTTCTATGCAAATGCACAATTTCTGCAAGCAACTCAACAAATAAAATGCCGTTTTTCTGTTGCTGGCCTTGTCTTTTTCGGTGACATACCGTCACAGAATGGCAATATACAAGAATAAAAAGTGGTGCTGTTTAGAAAAAAATCTCAATCTCCAGAGTGCCAGAACCTTTTGATCCTTTTCATAAAGCGTAGAGTGCAGACTGTGTGGCTGGAGCTGGAGCTTTTTGGGGTCTCATTTTTCCCTGTTAAGACTTAAGATCGTTCCTGTTTTGTAATATGGTGATGAGGTCGTAAAACTGTTTGAGCTTTTTCTAGTAATCCTTTGGGTCGATCTTGCCACTAGGATCCAACTGGCAGAATGAAAGACAGACTCAAGTAACAAAACAGGAAGTTGCACATTAGCGTTGCACAACTTCAATTTTAACGTGACAGCTTGGTAAAAGAAAATTGCAAATTTTTTTATCGTTGGAATAATTTCAGCATGCCTTTTTCCTCCAGTCTAGGCTTTCGCCTGCACTTACCGTAACATATATATGACCGTGTGCACAGATGTCGTAATGTTCACGAGACTTCTTTTATTGCCTGTTTTTAAAACGTGTGAAATAAAATGGGAAAATGTTTATAGGTCTCCTCCTGAATAAATAGTGCCGATGATTATAATAAATACGTGAACGCAACGCCTTATACATTGCGAAATGGCTTTTTTTGCATCTTTCACAAACCATTTTTTATTGCTGTTGTGTGTGCTAGGCCAGGAAACTGGAAATATATATAAATATATTTTATATTCGCGAATACATAAAAGAAAACATAATCAAAAGAAATTTAACTGTCTCGTTTCTCTACAGAGAGAACGGTGTAATAGGCGCTAAACTGCAGTTTGCAGCTTTGTTGTTTTTCAGATCCAGTAACGTTCAGCGTTCACGACAACTTTTTTTTAAAGACTTTTAGTGATATTCCACCCGAAATGAAATAAAATATTTGCGTGGAGAGAAAAAGAGAAGCTACCAAAACTTGATCTAATATTTACACACAGCGAAAGAGGAAGAACATATGCAGTGTCAGTCGAAACTAACAATGACTCATTCACTCATTCATCGATTTGTTCCTTCACTTATGTTTTCGTATTGGATCCCAGACTAGAGTACACTAGTGAGAGATAGTTGATAGTGAGCAGCGCGCACAAAGCAGCTTTTATTAATGCAATCATGCATGCATTCACGTTCAAAACTTTATTTTACAACAAAGAAAAAGCGATGCGGAACACAGGCAAAGAGACTAGACTGAGAGCACACAATGCACGGAATTGAAATAGGACATTATAAAACTTCATAATATGATTTATCTTCCGTATCCATTTTAATATGCATTTTGGATCAAGTGACAAGACAAGCGGATTGCTGAATTGTAAATGGCTCTGTGTGTCTCTGTGTGAGCAGCTATGCTTTGTATTTGGACTATTTTGTTGAGCTTTTTTCTCCCGAGTCATTTGCATATTCATGCGAGCATATTAAATTTAGTGTAGTGTGATGTGATCTTGATTTTAGAGACGGGCATCACCCCGTTCCCATTTTCCCTTGGAGAACTTTTTTTATGTTTATGTCGAAGAGAGATGAGTAAAATGGGCATGTGAGCGTAGAGAAAAGAGTTTTAAGCTCAAACTGTGCGCTGAATGTTTAAACACAAGACAGATGTTTCGTCTCTTTTTCGGACTCAAGTTTTTAAATGACAGCGAAATGTGTTTTTATCTTACTGGCTATTTTAGTACGTTCACGCTCTGAGCTTGCTTAAGTAAATAGTGGCAGCTAAATCGAATGCTGTTAACAGCAATTTCAAACGGTCGAGAATGTATAGCAGATAATTTACAGGAGGTATAGTAGGTGCAGTTATGCTAGACGGAAAAGGTGGACAGAAAGTACATCAAGAGAGTGAGAGACTAAAAGAGTAGAATTGTACTCAATTTACTTCTTGAGCTTCGGCAAAGGACATATTAATTAAGTGCACAGTATTGGTTGTGACACCGAATATTTTTAGGGTATCTGATTGGCACGTGTCCTCTCATTGATTGCATCTGCAACTGAATGAATGTTCGTCAGGAATATACATCGGTATATGTTTTGCTGCTGAATAGTGAATGTATACCTACGTACCTACAAACAAGCACGGATATCACCACCAATATTGAAGTTCCTATGAAATGAAGGCTGTTTTGAAAAAGAAAGATATTTCTAATCCAAGATAGAATCCTCTTTACGACTATGGCGATTTGTGAAATCCCCTGTAGCTGTAGTCGTATGTAACGTATAGTAAGGGCTGGGGTCTTTCTCAGTCGTGAACGAGGTTGTTAATCCAATTGAATCCGAAATTCATTTATATTTAATTAGGAATGTAATTTATCCCATGCGCAGTAGTCGGAAATGAACGGATTAACATATGATGATGAACTCGTATTTTATTTGTAAGTCGTCGACATCCTTA
>JAHZND010001315.1:0-14183 GCA_027744115.1 Acrocyrtus sp. NNG-2020
GCTTGAAATTGAACAAAGAAATAGTGCAAGATCGAGTAAAATTACATGGACAAGGAATTTTTTAAAAAACAATTATAAACAGTTGCCAAATTAATGATGACGGAGATTAAACAGTTGCTCTGTGGGATGACACAAAAGGACAGACTGGTTTTTGCTAGTTGGAAAAACTATTCAAATTATCAATGAATGAAAAATTACACAAAGCTACTTTTTAAAATTGAATTTGTTGAATATGCATGCCCTGTACCTCTGTCTAGAGATATAGATGTTGTAAGCCCACACATCGCTTTTGCTGAGATTATTAGCTGCATTCTCCAATTATTCTTCTCACATATTTCATTTCATGTAAAAAAAGCTAAGAAGATTATGTCAGCGAGTTTTTAATATTCAGCAAGCTGGTAAAAATTTAATCTTACGTAAAATTGGGTGGCCACTCATTGTCAGAGATTAAATTTATACTTGCTTTTTTCTCGTAATTTCACAAACGAAGCTTTCATGCTGACTCTGTGACACCTTTTTGAAATTAAGAAGCTTGCTATCATCGCGGATCATCGCACATGTTCAAATTTACGTGATAAAGGGTGAAGGAAGCGATTTCGGAATTACGAATAATTTATTATAGGTAGCAAAATCCTAAATAAAATTATTTGCTTATCAATGGTAAATGCTAATCATTTCAAGATCAGTGCACGCGTACATTCTTATAAAATTTCTTTTCAAGCTGTAATTCAACTAGCCGGAAGCTCTTTTTTCAATCTGGCTTGCCTGCGCCCACCGTCTTCTTGTCACGCGGATCATAATTAAGCAATTTTACAGAAAAAAAATTATGGCTTCGTTTACGCACGTACGCAATGCGTACCATTTTTATGTACCTAATTCGCCTTTGCGTAGAATTTTTTAGAAATTCGAGAAAAATGGAGCAGTGACTGCATTAAAGTACAACTTCGGACTAGCGACTGGCTCATAGAGGCGCCATAAACTAGACGCATTTTATTGTTATAATTTACAAATGTACCTAAACGTCAAACGCGCTGAAGTCTATTTGCTCAGCTAATTATAAAATATGGGAAAGGTTACCAGATTTTTCAAAAAAAGNTGTTATAATTTACAAATGTACCTAAACGTCAAACGCGCTGAAGTCTATTTGCTCAGCTAATTATAAAATATGGGAAAGGTTACCAGATTTTTCAAAAAAAGAAGCTTATTAGTATGGAAAACACAACCACGAGGAGACACAGGTAGTGGCAGATAAGGTGTGATCTATCTGTGGTGATGAGGTAGATTTTGATGAGAGCACTAAAATGATGATGAGCTGCTGGGAGTGCGTGAAGTGTAATTGGTTGAGCAATTGCAATATTTTGCCAACTTAAAAAGAAGAAGTTTTTGACCTACGCTGATCTCGTTTCCATTACAAATTGCCTCGTGGAGAAATATTTTGAAACGTAGGCGCCTACTGACAACACTGAATGCTAAACACTTTTGCCAAATTGCCAATTTCTTTAATTTAGTCCGTGTTTGCATTGTACAGGCGCAGTTGACTTTTCATTAATCACCATCATTATTTTACCACTTGTCAGAGAAAAATTGCCCATTATGTAATTTGCTAGTTTCTGCAAAATCTAGCTTCTAAATGTTTGCTCATCACAGGAACACTATATATGTACCTATGAATATTGTTACGTTAGACTAGCAAAGTTTCAGGGAAAAAAGAGAAATTGTCCGTTATTATTACTTGAAAAATTATTGATAGATAATGAAGCAATTATTTATAATAATCAAGTAGTAATCAATTATTTATTTATACAGCATTTCAACCGACTATTTCAGTCATTCCATTCCCTTCCTTTTTACTAGCTCCTTCCTTATTTTCTTCTCACTCTCGTAATTTAGCAAGAAAATTCAGATTTTACCGAGCATTTTGCAAATGCTGCTTATAAGTATGCTGTTTTTAAAGAGACAAAGATAGCAATCATGTCATGCTTGAAGAAGCTTCGTTATGTGACACATCGTGATATCTTTTCTGTGACAGCGAGTGACAAATTGAGACACTTTATAATAGTGTAAAGGTCAAATTAAGGTTTCAGAGTTCAGAGTAATCGGATTATATCTATTCATGGAACTATGTACGAGGATTTTACAACAACAAAAATTCCAAATCTCGTATTCGTAAATAGCTGGTTGTTCTCGAAAGAAGCAGTTGAAAAGTTGAAATGTGACTGTCGGCTGTGATCGCTTTATTGCTATCATCACTATCATCTATATTTATCACTGCTCCGTCTTCTTTCTTTTTAGCAAGAAAACGCGACATATCTCACAAGATGAGTAAAAACTGCCTATCGTCGAAAATATCAGGAGGGACAGCTGCTAATTACGGCAGAGCTGTGTGAATGGTAAAGTAGGAATATCCTGTTTACTTTATTGGAGGAATTCAAATGACGTCAGAATTGCGGTTTGCCCACATAAAATCACTTTCAGGCAAGTCAAATCAAACCACAAAACTACGTGACAGCACCCAATAAAAAGCTATACAGCTCTGTTTGCATTTTTGCTTAAAGGTTTTGCCTAGAAATTTCAGTACCTATGCAATAAGATATAGGTAAAATGACGTGCTTTGTATGGCAAAGCAATTTTTAAAACGCGTGTACCTACGTTGAAAGTAATTTTGTGAAATTTTAGCTGTCCATTCATCTCCGAACCAATCTAGTCTACCTAGCTCTGTTACATATTTTGCATGATATAATTTAAACTTTGTGGTAAATTAATCGGTGAGATTATGAAACTTCATGAGGCACATCTGACTACCGAAGCTCGCTCGCAGAAAGTATTCAGTTTCCTCTCTGAGGTTTCAAGAAAGGAGACTGTCAGTCTGAAGACGATTCCTGTTTCGTTATCGAAGTAGTTTATGCCCTGATATGAAACTTATAAAGCTATCAATTCAAAATATATTACGCGTGACGTGACGTTATCCAAATTTTATTGGTAAGTAGGTAATCTAAGTAAGCTCTGCGACTGTACTGATCTACAAACAGGTTAAAAAAATTATTTCACGCATACTCAAAGCAGTTTGCTCAGTTGAAAAATGAGAATATTTTTGTGACGATATCCGTTAACACGTGCTTTGCTGCCATACAGTTTCTTTAAATTTTAAATGCCGCATTGGGCAACGGAAAAAAATATGACGGGATGAGATAGTTTGGCTAGAATATCGAGACATAAAAATTCGCACAACAAAAAAAACTTGCCACTTACTATACTTATCTTTTGCCTTACCCTGTTATTATTTTTATGTAGCGTATTGGGTGTCAAAATAAATGCGCGAGTGATTATGAAAGACAACAGAAGAAGAAGGTGAGAGGTTACATGTTTTATACAGGTTCAGAGTGCTGATCCTGAAAAATGGCATGCAGATAGCAGACGGATAGCTCAAATTACTCTGAATAACTGAATAAAAATATGCAATTGTGCAATTTTATGCAATCCAAGTGGGATGAACTCACTCGGACAATGGCTTTGTCCACCACCTTGATTTTCATTTTTATTGTTGTGCAATTTGTTTTTTCCAACTTCGAAATCCCTAAAATTAAAGAGTTTGCAGATGTAACGTGCTACAGCAATATCCTGTGTGCAGCAGGTGAGTAATCAAAAGTAATGCATTTTTCAATAGCGCCAGAGACTCTGAGAGTTTATGACTTGAAGTGTGGTTTGAAAATCCTACGCATTATTATACACGCGTAATACCTTACCAGGTAGTAGCTAATCTCTAGAATAAAGCAAAAATGAAATAATTCAGCACGCTTGAAAAAGTTCTGTGGCCAGGATGATGATGATGAATTGCTACCATTCTGTTTAAATAAATACCACACTCCACTCACTACACATAATAAAAATGAAAGTAGTGTACAGCACGATGATTATGATTTAGGAGTAGGTGCACTAATGAGACGTTTAATTTATACCTTGTGACGATGACAGACAGCGGAAGGATGAGTAAACAATTGAGCTGACATGTGTTATTCATAATTCTAACGCTTGTTAGTTGTTACGCTGTCCGCGATAAGAAAAATGAAATGGTGTGGGGATTTATTCATTATTCCCTAGTTTGAAACGAGTTTAGGTAATTGTTAGCCAAACAGTGTACAAATGGAAAACAAAGGCTTAAGTAGTACCTACGAGGTGTATGTTGTGACTGATGAGTAGCAATTAATTAGAGGAAAAATTGACGGATAAAAACGCTTGGGAGAATAACTAGCTATGTATCGGGGTGTAAAGGATTGCTGTACACTGGCTATAATAGGGCATGGGGTGAAAGGCGAATGTCGGTTTTAGTGTTTGTCAGCTTACATGAATAAGGAAGCTTGCGCCTAAGGATCAATTCATCTTCTTCTTCCTAAACTTAATCCTAATATCAAATGTGCATGCGTCCTTTTTTGCTTTGGGTGACTGTTCAGTTCAGGTATTTTTATAGCTGTGTAATTCCATAAACTAAGAAGAGTTTAAATGATTTCATAAGTTTTATTGATGCACGATGCCTATCCACATAGAGTACACATTTCGGGAATGTCAGTTATCACATTTGATGTTGACCCAATCAAAAGTTTTCATAATAAAAACTGAAAAACTATAGTTAAAATGTAGCTGGTTTGGTTAGCTAGAGTTTAGCCGGAGATGAAAATTCCGAACTGGTATTTTAGTGTTAGGGAACCCTTTCACAAATTTCAGAATTTATTTTGAGCAATAAGTAATAAAACAATGAAACAATTCAAACATAGGTACGCTACTATTTGCGTCAATTAATTTGCATTTGTAGTGTAGCTGATTTTTTTATTTTATCTCGGGTAAATTGTTTAATGTGAATGTACGCTCTATAGGGCTCCAAGAGATTTACACTATGAGTTTAATGAATATACACTGACGTTTCGAATTTGACAGGTCCTCATCGGAATGAAAATTTTATAAAAAATGAAGAACAAGAACAAATTGGAAAAAAATTATTCCAGAAAGAGTGCAAGCTGTAGCAACTCATTTCTTCTTTACTATTCTATTTAATGCTCAATAAAATTATAGTGTAAATCTCTTAAACCCTAGATACGTATATTCACTTACGGATACGTAAATTTGTATTTGCTCATTATCAGCTATCTTTCTAAAAATTTATGAATTTGTAAATGACTTAATCATTTTATACGTCATACGTCAACTACAGTTGGGAGAGTCCTCTTGCTTGCTCGCTCATTCATTTCCTGCGGCGGACGGGTTTGAAGTCTTTGAGGGCCCTACAATTTCTTCCTAGTTGGAGACACTTCCCGCACAGCTCTTTAGGATGGCGCTTGGAAGGATCTCCTGCTATCCCACTGGTTTCCAGAGGATCTGAATAAGATTTTCGCAATTTCCGCTAAAATAAATTAAATTATTATTATTTCTATTGAAAGGCTGACATATCCAGATGTACACAAATGCGTACTAAGCATACTTCTGCATTCGCTTTTACACTACGTGCCTTGCAACATTTTAACCAACCTGTGTAAAGGGATAAACGTAGCTGCCGCATCCTATGCAAATTTGGCCGGTGTTTGCCCAACTATTCCCCGAGCTCCACTGTCTATTACATTTTGAGCAGAGAAATAACCCAAAACTGCGTCTACTACCCTGATAGGGAGTAAGTTTAACAATTTTCGCTCTCAGTAAGCCAACTTGCCCGCTAGCGCAAGCGCCCGACATACTGTCAAAAAATCACAAATTTCTACCAAGAAGAAAGTTTTAGATGAGCTCTTTTCAAAGAAGGTGTCAAACTGCAAATGATATGACATTATGACATCCAGCATGTAATGATGGGTCTGAATTTTGTCCTAGTCCAATTCGAGTCATAACAAGACAAAGTGCTTTTCTTGCGAATTTGTTCATAAATTTTTATGGCGTACTTAATAGGAAACGCCGCACTTCGTTTATAGCCGTTTCTCTTTCAATTTCAAATTATGTGCATGTGCATACTGCTATTGCTTCGTGCATAACTGATGCATCGAAGTAAAATCATAAGTTGTGAATGTGACAGGAAGCGAGACTGAAACACAGCATATACTCTACGGTAAGACAGTCTAGTTAGGATACGACTGAAATTATGGTACAAAATTTGCTACGTACATGCATAAAGATTAAAGAATCATGAAATTCCAGTCTGCACATCTGGACATGACAGCTGAAGAAATGTCGACGAGAAATGAATAGTTTTATTATAATATATACATTTGAAATAGGCTAAGTACATGGTACGAGTACAGCTTTGCAAATTAAGTTTCAAGAAACCTGCACATGTAGAGAGGTATTTTTAAAATTGCATTATTGCAAGAGCAGTGAATGGAATTGTCTATCAAAAACTATGTAATTATCACAAGTTGCATTGTTGACTTTTAATTATTTCATGTCATTTAGTCATTTCTGCAATTTAGTTATAATGGAATAGCTTACTTCTATCTGACATTATCTAATGAAACATCAAAATCTTTTGAACTCAAATATTGTGTATCAGTTCATATATAAAGCTCAGGACAATAAAAATACCGAGCAATATCTATATCAAATCTAGTAGGGTACAAGGGTTAGCAAGACGATGTGCAAATATGTGACTGTAACAAATGTAATTCTTTTCTCCATGATCGTAAGCACAGATAGAGTGAAAAATTGCGGACGTGTCAGTATTCGGAATGACACAACAAAACAGTTGGCAGCTGCAACTTTTTGGGTGTCAGCAAAAACCACTGCATCATAAAAAGAGCAGACATGATTTTAATAAATTGTAGTATACTAGTACACATACATAGGCATGCAGTGGAAGGCTGTTATAACTAGACAGACATGGACGAAAAAATAATCAAAAGTCACTGCAAGAATTCCAGTGGAACTATGCCTATTCTCAGTATTCTCCATATTTAGTGCATCAGCAAAGCTATACAAGACATCGGCTTTAACTTTGACATGAAATTCTACGAAGAACTTCGATTCAGACTTTTTTATTGCTAATAGTACCGCACACGGTTACTTATGTGTTTTTATGGTATTTTGGAAATTGCGTAATACGAACTTTTGTTATTTTGACCAGCAATGACCCACACGATGATGTGAGGGAGAAAACCAAGCCAAAAAGCTTTTATGCATCCAGTTCCAGTTCCCACTTCTTGTAAACAAATAAACGCAAAAACGTACTTGTTTTCCATCTAAAGCCTAAACAATACAAGAAACTATGGCGTATTGTTGAGAAACGTGAGCATTCCACGTAGTAAATTTCAACGTGCCTGAAACGTGACGATTCTATCATAAAGTTTGAGAGGACAGGGACAATTAATATTCCAGTGCCTATGCAATAAAAACAATCCAAAAACGAGTACGGATGTAATGCATAACGCCTAGCAGTTCAGAGAACTTGACGTCACGCGTAATGAAGTGCGAAGTGCATCGGAATAACAGCTAAAAAGAACCATCGCAAATGCCGAAATAATTGCGGCATAATAATAGCTTAAATGATTACTTTATGACATAGCTTGCACACCTGCACAAAAACACAGAATCTAAAGGTAGAGGAGTGGAGTTAGTCATGTGCCTTATTGATTGCGCTTTGATGTTTGAGAAAATGCTCTGGTGTGTCTATGCACTTCTTCGAAAACCAAGTCCAATAATCTGTCTTGCAAAAATTACAAATTGTTATATTGGTAAAATAGGTTACTTAATTGTATGCTAAATTAATTATAAATAATAGTATTGGGTTGTATGCACATAGTTAAATAGGTAAATATTATAATGCAGTGTAGGTAAATTTGCACTTGGAGTTACAATAAAACCGAGGCAAAGACAAAGCAAAACCGACAAGAAATTTCAGCCTGATCAAAAAGTATTTTATATTTAGTTAGATATAATCTAAATCTATTTTAATAGAAAAAATAGGAGCAACAAGCCAGTTTCAAGTTGATGGTTGTCTGAAAATTTATAGATATCTGCATCTGTCCATTTCACAAGTTGTGGGTCTCTACTAGCAGAAAAATTTGTGCATGTCTGAAACAAATTATTTTTTACTACTTATGTACCTAATCGTAAGTGTGTATAGGTATGTATGTATTTTGCATTTGCTCACATTCCATTTCACTTATCATCCTTTGCTTATCCAGTAGCAAGTTGCAAGAAATTAAAAGTTTGATATGTATGTACCTAATCGTAAGTGTGTATAGGTATGTATGTATTTTGCATTTGCTCACATTCCATTTCACTTATCATCCTTTGCTTATCCAGTAGCAAGTTGCAAGAAATTAAAAGTTTGACAGCGTAAAAATCAATTGATTTTTTACGTACATTTTACAACATAATAAACCTCGCCCAACCGTAACAGATTGCTACACTTTCGTTTTCAAATCGGTTTTGTTTTGTAAGCTTTAGCTGAGAATTTTGGTGCGGCTTTCATATTTATTTGCCAAGTCATTTTATAAGAATAGAATAAAAGTGTGAGTGTAAGCACAACGGTGACAAGGTCAAAGTAAGCGAAAGAAAAGTACGAGAGCTGCCAGGCAGCTTTTCTGGTCGTCAATGAACTGTGGACACGGTCATGTTCCAGTTGCGTGTACACAAACTCGTTACTCCTGCCGAAATAAAGCAAAATAGCAAACTGAGACATTTTTTTCCTGTACTCCTCCCTTCCCCAAAATTGTTTCAAGACTCAGGTAATTTTCTTCCTTATTCTTCTTCTACCGAACGAGTAGAAGAAATGGCAAAAGAAGCACGTTCAGGTCAGTAATTCACTTTTGTTTTGCTGCGTAGAAGAACCTTAAATATCGTTAGCCTAAAGAAGTTCAAAGTTCAATATGCAAGTAAATATTTGGCTAGGTGTGTGTGGAATGCTATTTACGCGCAATTTTAGCATCTGCTTCTTCCCATTAAAATTACTTTCCTGGGCGTTCTGTAACGCTACGATTATTGTATATTTAAGTATGTAGGTTATGTAGGAAAACAATTTATTGAAATTAACTGTCTCTAATGATAATGTTCTTATGGCTGGAAGCGAAAATTGTGCTAAAACCCGTTCTCCATAAATGATATGGATCAAAGTTGAACACCGACGGAGCAGACTGGGTACCCGAAGAAGAGATTCACTAAAGAGTTAAACATGAGGAAACTAAATTTGCCTGCTTCACATTCCCTGTGCCTACTACTTGTAATACTTTCAGCTTGTTTTTGCAGAAATTATTTTTGGACACTATATGCTGCGAAGTGCGAACTACGTACAGGCGTACCTTAAAGCTAGTTAGTCTTAGGATGGATTGGGTTAACATTTTAGATGGTGCATTATATTGTTCTATAATTGATAAATTGAATTTTACCAACATTCACAATGAAATTTCTTATTGATATGTCAGCACTTTTTAAAATTACTTCAAAATTCTAAATTAATTAAAATTAGGTACCACTATTAGCTATAAATTTTAAAAGTGAGAATTCGAAGAAAAATAAATCGTAATAAAACTATTAAAAACGAACATGGATGATGATGCAACAATACAAAAGGCAATTAATATGTATCAATTAACGATACAAAGCATGTCATACTGTCATATAATATGAATATTCACTTGCCCTGCTAAGCATTAAACAGGTTTGAGAGTCAAAATCTTGACCACCTATCGGATTACCTGTGTCTATCTAGCTTCAAACGCAAAATATACTGGTACAGCAGGAGCTGTATATTGTATTCGTAGCTGTCAATTTTATTTTTTCTAAATAAATTCTACAGAACTTCTGTTGTTCTGAGTACTCATTTGAGTGCACTTTTGAATATTGCGTCAAAAGGTTTTTCATCGTAGTCCTTCTCTTCAGAGAAAGAAATGCAGCGCATTATGCAGGTATCTAGAAGAATTGAAATGAAATGCATATACGGATAATCGACTGACTTAAAACTTTTCTGATACGATAAATTTTTTTTGGCGATTTCACATCTGCATGAAATAATACCAATTTAGAGATAGGTATAAACCCTTCTGATCTTAGGTTTACGTGTCCGATTTTCATTCTTCATAGAAAACAATTTAATCCTGCGAGTTAGCAATCAAGTGATACTAATTCAAAGCAACTGGATTGCTGACGCGAATGGCTTCTGACTATTGCACTATTGGCTTCACTTTTCACAGAAAATTCTCCAAATTCATGAGGACTATCAGGTTTATTTATGCGATGCAAGTTTTTTCCTAAATCAACCTGTGGTGGCTATATAATATCGTTGAGAAGTCAACATAGGTGCACCCACTTGACTCCAGCCATGTATAAATCAATGTTATTCATCACTCCGTTCCGCTCCACCTTGTCCAGAGCAGATTTATTTGTTGTTATGAATATTGAAAATGTCTCATGCAGGCTTGCTAGACATCAATCTACTTCTGTATTGGAATGTATATTTTGGGCAAGCTATGTTTTCAATGAACTATGAACTAACCATATTAATAAATAGCTTACTATTAGCACGATATACGTATGAGCGAGCTTCAATACCTATCAAATCGAGAACCTGAATCTGAGAGTGGCGATTAATATGCAAAATCGATCTTAGCCAGCCGAAATCTTACGCAGTAGATTGGGTGAGCGATCTGCGGAAAACCTGATTGCATAAAAGGAAAGGCTGGAGGAAGGCTTGGGCTTCAGTTCTAGCTCGCGAGTAACTTGAGAAAGGTTAAGATTATTAGCTCAACAAAAAAGCCTTATTTTGCTTATTGCATCATCTTCAAGTATTAAGAAAGTATTTACTTCTCATTATTAGTTCAACAAAAAAGCCTTATTTTGCTTATTGCATCATCTTCAAGTATTAAGAAAGTATTTACTTCTCCAGCCCAATATAAGCTAAGTCTAATTTGAGAAGCGTTTTTGCTCCAATTCCATTAAAGAAAAAATGTACGGTTTTAAGGAAATCGTAGCTCGTCTCGTCATTGTGGCGAGTGTGGTGATAATTGTTGAGGTTAGTTTTAAACTACGCTTCAATTTGTTAATTGTGCTATCCGATTATATAAAGTGAAAAGTTTATCAGAAGCCAATTACTAAACTTCATTTGCAATTTATTTCAGACGAGGGCAAGATACATCTATCAGCCAGGTCCGTTTTTGGAATGCCTCAAATTGGAAATCCCATGTGGAGGCCATACCAAAGAATCCTGCACTGAATATTGCGAGAGTAACGGCTTCCAAAGCGGGTCTTGTAACGGGCATTGCTGTTTATGCTTTGCCCGTCCCAACGGTAAGAATAAAGTTGAGATGGGAAAGGAATCCTGCACTGAATATTGCGAGAGTAACGGCTTCCAAAGCGGGTCTTGTAACGGGCATTGCTGTTTATGCTTTGCCCGTCCCAACGGTAAGAATAAAGTTGAGATGGGGAAGGCTATCTTAAAATTAAGTTTGACGAGAACGTTACAATTATAGGGAACTAAATGTCTTGTATTTTGCAGGAATGCTGCCAGTTTTGCCTACTGTAGGGCATAGGCAGCACTCCGTCCCCCAGAATCTTATTTCCACTTCGGACAGCAGAGTGACTGTGGATGGTGGTGAGTTGAAGGACATTTCTCTACCGATTATTCCAGGACAAGTTGACCTTCCCCAGTTGGAGGAAATTCTGGACGTATCTGCATCAACTCCAACCACCAAGCCAAAACGATTTACGCCTATCGCTCTTGAAAATGACATCGCCTCGGAGGTGTTTTCCATCAGAAATGCAATCGATAACGATGACCTCATCACAAAACAAAACGTTGTCACACAACGTGATCAACCTGAGCGGAATTCCTCCCCAACTCCAGCTCCTCAACCGGAAAGTGAAATTTGCCTTACTCCGGCATGCATCAAAACTGCGAATTCCATCTTGGAAAATATGGATGAGAGTGTGAGCCCATGCGATGACTTTTATGAGTTTACCTGTGGAAATTTTCAAAAGGGCGAGCCTATTCCTGACGACAAAAGTGCTATTACACTGATGGAAGGCCTTACGGACAAATTGAAGGGACAACTGAGGACAATGCTTGATCAGGAAAATCAAGCTGATTTGACATATTCTTCAGCCCTTGCCAAGACTTTGTACGACTCTTGTAGAAATTCGGGTAAGCAATTTTGCGTATGCTTTATAACATCTACGTTATTTTTGGGAAATCCACATTGGAAGCAGTTGTAAACAACTTCTATTTTCACGTTTCAGATCTCTTAGAACGCGCTGGAGTCAGTCCAGTGCTTAACCTTCTTAGGTCTCTGGGTGGATGGCCGGTGATCGAAGGAAATGACTGGAATTCCTCCACCTGGAGCTGGGAAAAGACGGCTGGTATCCTTCGCAAGTCTGGTCTTGCCTCAGATTACTTGCTGAAAGTGTCTGTGATCCCAGACTTGCAGAACCCTAGTCGTCATATAATTCAGGTACTGGAATGCTCCATACCTACCTAAATGTACTCTCGTTGGTGACGAGTCTGGAATTTTCCAATAACTCGTAATAACAATGGAACTGCTTCTCATAGTATTTTTATTTTTCACTTATTTTTCTCCTTTAGATTGCTGAACCACTTTTGGCATTTACGAAGGAGCAGGTGCAAAATCCTGGTTTCATGCACATTTTCCGCATGCATCGGGTAAATATTTTCTTTTTGAAGCACTTACCTCCAAAATACTGAGATGTGCCTATAAAGCAATTGACAACAATAAATCGATTTTTTCATGCAGGTCGATGTCGCTACTTTATATGGTGCTGATAGAGGACAAGCTGAGAAAGAATTAACTTCAGTACTACAGTTCGAGACTGGGCTTGCAAATGTAAGTTACCTGCATTAAAAAAACAGCAGAAAAATGTCTCTTGTAATTATGCAAAACAGAGATGATGCATTATTTAACTCTGAATAATTTTCTCAGATTTCACTTCCACGTGAGGCTGCTCGCGCTCACCCATTGACCTTCTACCATCCCATGAACATTTCTCAACTTCAAATTCAATTTCCAAGTGTTCAGTGGCTTGACTATATTAATGCCTTGCTTCCTGAAGACTCCAAGGTTGACAGTGCTCAAATTGTCAGCGTACATTCTCCCCAACAGCTTACAGCCATCTTGAATTTGATTAACAAGACCGATAAGCGGTAAGAGAAAAAATTGAATCAAATCACGTTGTAATTACATATTCTTTTTATGTTTAGCGGTGTGTAGTGCAATTATCATATTTCTTGTTGATAGTATTCTCGCTAACCAGCTAATGTGGCGCGCTGCATCTTCCGTACTTCCATACATGAATGAAGCGGCTTCCCAAGTTATGCACAAGTTTACGAGTACAATCAGCGGTAGCACTCAGCGTAGACCTCGATGGAGAGAGTGTGTTGACATCGTTTCGGGTACGTTGGGCCAGGCCGTTGGAGCAATGTACGTTCGTCAGCATTTTGATGAGACCTCCAAGGAAATTGCATTGGAAATGGTAAACGACATTCGAAGCGCTTTCGCGGACTTGTTGGTTACAATGAATTGGATGGATAATGATACAAAGTGAGGATATTTGATGTTGGGAATTCACATCCCCAAAGAAATTACCTTTTTTAATAACTGGTACATTTATCAAGAATATTAAAACTAATTTTGTTTTCTCTGCAGAAAACGTGCCCTCGAGAAGCTTACAGCAATGAAAGCAAATATAGGATATCCAAAGGAATTATTAGATGAAGACAATCTGAAGGCACTATATGCCGGGGTAAGCTGAGCAAATTGTTTATTGCTCTCTGTAACCAGACAGGTCAACAACGATCCTAATAATATCGCCTTTAAATTTGTAGCTCGAGCTAAGCAAAACCGATTTCTTCGGCAACATTCGCAATCTTACGAAAGGAGCCATGAACTTTGGAATGAAAAAGCTGAAGCAGTTGGTCGATAAAAAGGATTGGGTGCAATTTGGCAAGCCAGCCATGGTTAACGCTTTCTACCAGCCAATCACCAATTCTATTCGTAAGTTGCTACAATTCAGTTCTACTTTTTTTACCATCCCTGTGACGTGGAAATACACGTGCATGCTTAAGCTGTTAAGGCTTCATGCACAAATTACGTAACGCTTAGGACACGTACGTTAGATTTAGTAGACGTTACAAAGTGTTACAAGGTAGGTACGTCAAAATCCCATAGTGGTACGTAACGTTAACCTAATACGTCATTTGATTCACA
>JAHZND010001316.1:0-22498 GCA_027744115.1 Acrocyrtus sp. NNG-2020
AATTACAAAATGGAACTCAAACTGCTGAAGACGACAGTAAAGGTTTAAGCACGCAGTTCTTAGTCTGCGTTGTGCTTGCTGGAATCGTAGTTGTCTTTGGATGCCTCGCTTGCTTTGTAATTAAAAAGAAAAGCGAAAATCAATACGCAACGGGAGGATATGAGCCACAACCTATGGTTGGACTTTCCAGCAAACTTTAGGCAGGTCCGCAGGTCACCATAATGTACAAGTGATTTCAATCAGTCAAAAAAATTACTAGACTAGTGTAGGTATTTGTTGACTTTTTTGGCTTTTTTGTTTTTAGTCATTAGTAGTATTAATAGAGATATTTTGCTCCCACTCCGACGTAGTTGTACCTTCATAATTATCCAGTAAATTTTATGTGATTTTTATTGTTAATTAAACGAACTGATATTACTAGCATAGTCTCATAAAAACCTAAAGGTGGAGTGCAAAGTAGCTAGTCCAGGTAATGATATTCTTTAAACCCTTTGTGGCCTAAGGAACTTCTGATAAATTGTTTGATACGCTGATTTATTTATTTTGTCTGTCCAATTTTGATGATATTTATTACTATTTTGTAATGTTGGACGTTCATACATACTACAGTAGAATTACCTATGTGTTCATAGATCTCTCTTTATTTGAGGCGAAGACTGAGCCGTCTTAAGATTAGAAAGAACCTATAAAATACATATTGTAACTCTTTATAAAATACATAGTTGCCTTCATTAGCTTTTTTTGAACTTCTTTCTTGGCCTTGTAAGCGAACAATGAATTTTTAATAATAATGGATCTAATCTTAAATAATTTTGCGAAAGCGGTGCATAATCCGGTGATATTGCGTGGTATAATAATATAATATATTGTAATATATGAATGAGATTTCGGAGAGGATATTACTAGAGGATTAGATTAGAATACCTTGTATGTAGAAGTTATTGGATTGTAAGTTACTTTTTGCAAGGCAGCTGATACGGATGAAATAAATTATGGTTACTGTTAGTTAGTATGGATTTGTAAAAAGAAAATCAATGCATACTACTTTATATTGTTTTTCAAAACTTTTTTTTTACGTAAGTGGCATCTAGCAGCTTACAAATGCGGCATGGCATCATGCATGGCATCTGTTCGGAGGAGTATTTGAGAATATGTACAGAGAGCGCAATATTTCCGAAAGCAAACATTATTACATACTCCATTCCATGCTCCCTCCAGCTAAACTCCGTAGCCAGCAGAAGAAATTTGGTATCATACTATGATTGTCTTGTATTATACTTAGTTAGTTTCGTTCTACGTTATTCAATAGAGTTAATATAAATATATCATGTAGGTATGGTCCATGGTACATCATGAGCACTAGCATTTTACTCCATATAAATAAATATAGATTTCTTCAGCAATAGCAATAAACATAACTCCATTTAGTAACTCGATTTTTTAATTTGTATTAAAATGATTAGCCTTAGCACAGATATATGTACCAAATAGTAGCATGTAGTAGCAAACATTTATAAAGCGATATGGCAAGTTTTAGTAGGATAAAAATAGAACTTCAGCCATTATAGATTAGCTATTAGTCTGTAAGTTGACTTAGCAGAGCTGTTCCCTTCATAATCCAGTAGTCTTCAGAGTCCCTTGATGGGAGCTGAATGGTTGTGATGAAATTGGTTGAGTGCCCAGTAGTGGAGAGAATTCCAGCTCGAACCTGTACAAAATTCATCAGTTCATGAAAGATCGGTACTAATGAAAAGAAGAAAGAAATTATAGCTATTTAACTATGCATTTTTGTACCGAGGTCTTGTACAGGGGACAGGTATACACACCCTGTTTCGGTATTGGCTGAAGTGATGGAAGGAAGTGTATGATGGGCAGCATTGGGTTCATTTCACCTATGCAAAATAAAAATATGATAACACTCACGTGGCCAGACTTATCAGAATGGAGTACCAATGACGTAATGAACAATGAAGTGAGAGTAAATGGCTCTGTATAAATAAATACCTGGCAATGAGTCCGCTAAAACCATGTGATGCAAATCCCATCTGGCAGCCTCCAAAAAGAGCCCGTGTACTAAAACTCCATCCCTTGGAATGGGAAGTTGGTCCTCAATGTCCTAAAATATAAGATACCATTTGTAATTTTATGATGATAATTTATAAGTGTGCTAGAACTGAAACTATTCAGAAAATTATTACTTCATTCAGTTCCATCATTTCTTCCTTCACTATCGGGATCAGACCATAATGAAATTTAAGCTGGTCAATAGGGTAGTTGTACTTTCGGGCATAGTTCTGAAGCGCAGCAGTCAAAAATCCTTGCTGAAAAAAGAAACCAGACAACCAGAAACTGGATGGTGGCTCTTCTGACGTTTGCCAAGTCTGTAAAAAGTTTAGAAAGAGTTAAAAATAAGGAAATGCATTTTAATCACTATAAGAGCGTAATCATGTATTTTTGGAACTATGTGTCTCAAATGACCCTGATAAAATTAATCCTCAGCAGCATATCCCTGTACCAACTCGCTAGGGTTTTAAGAGAGGGGTAAGATGCTGGTTTCCAATTATCGGGAATCTGTAAAACCAGCAAAAAATTATGTTTTGATTGCATGTCTTAAATCTTATGGAAATTAAGAATGTATACAGTATAGGTAAGAAAGTAATATCTAACCATATTGTTGAGAAATGCAAAATACATTTTCTCCAAGTCTTCTGACATAACAATTAAGCCCTTAATGCCCTTCTTAAGTTCAGCCAAGGTTGAGCGAATCTTGTTGAGCAACTTGTTAAACCTGTCAATTTCCTGCTGGAGAAAGATGGTGAGCGATGGAGTTCGACCTCTAGCATCTGGCTCTGAGTGATAAGAGTGAGTTTGCTCGTGATCCAAATTGACAGGTAACTTGGATTCCAGATCCTGAGCTAGTTCATACGCAATTTCATCGCTAGCGGCTGAGCCACCGCCTCCTGATTGACGTGGTTGGACTGACAGCAATGCTCCAAGGAACATGGCCGTTTCTTGGCGCTGAAATATTAGTGTCAGGTATTATATATGATACCGAAATAGGTAGGTACATGTTGCAAAGAATTGTAACCCATGTAAATGCTTAATTTCAAAATATTTAGGTATGAATTCCTACTTGGAAAGTAATTGTAGCATTGTCGTGCATTCCAAAGATTTCCGGTTCATCAATAATAGGAAGTCCGTCCACATAGTCAATAAATTTTGAAATGGCACTGTAATCAGGGGCATAATAAATCCCTGACGGAGAGTATACATGATCGTCTTGCAGTGTTGGAGGTGAAAAATAGGTCTTGAGGATAGTGGTCAAGCATCTCTGATCCCACGGGTCAGTAATTCTTCCTCCGTATGTGATTTGACCGGTGATGTATTCCAAAGCATCCCAGGGGATTATTCCATCCTTGCAGAATATTTTCAAGTTTTGCAAGCAGCAGTCTCGGTCACTGTCATTGAACTCATACTTAATGTTCCATCCCAACGGACCAAACTTTTTTCGCTCTTGAATGACAGCATGAAAGAAGCATATTCCAAAAACCATGCGGCGCCAGTCCAGGTCCAGGATATTATTTTCAAAGAAGTCATTGTCCATTTCAATAAGAGCACGACGTACATTAGCTCGCAGGCCTTTAGGTGGCTCGTTCGTAATTTTCACACTGTCTTGAAGAATTGAAACGGGGAAGTTGCCCGTAGGCATAGAACTGAGGTAAAGTCGGAAAGTATCATTGACCAAGTAGTCGTTCTCGCTCAATGCTTTCACCATCTTTTCCAGAGTTGGAAGCCAAGAAGAAGCCAAGTGGCAATTCTAGAATTGAATGAACAAATTACGTATTCTTCAAAATAATTATTGTATTATCTTTTATCTTATAACTAATTAGCGACAACAGGAATCTTCTTTTACCTGCAGAAAGACCCAATCACCAGATTCTAAGGCTGCCTTTATCATTTTCTCCGCGACTGGGCCTTGACCTTGACCAAGGGAAATTGATGATACTCTATCCCCATAAGACAACTCACTGGCAAACCGATAAAAGCCTGCTGTTGGATCCGAGCCTTGACTCAGGACGAAGATCAACGGAGTAGACTTATTTAAATCTTTGTAGATCTCCATCAGGTCAGGCAAAGGGCTTTCGATGAAAGCTTGGCCAACTTCATGACGGACAAACTCTGTAGCCGCTTCCACCAACTACAAATGGTGCATAAATATAACATAATATACTCTGTACCTCGACATAGACTCAAGGCATATATTTTTTATTAATGCTATTTAATTAACTGTACCTTCTCCTCCCACACAGTTTTAACTAGAAGCAACTTTTGGAAGCTGCTCAATTTCCTATTCCAAGAATCTGCTCTAGTTGCTTGCGGATGTTGAAACAGCACCTAAACGCATAGAATTTGAATAGCCTCAGCGCAAATCTTTCTCAGCACAACTATGTACTTATTTATTTTATTGATTTTTTCTTACAACTTTAAAGTTTCCAATGTGTATGGGAACTACACTTTTGGTTGCTGTTGTCGTAATGCCATGAAACACTTCTATGACAGTTTGCAAATCACACAGGTTTCCCCACCTTGTATCACTCAGCCAAGTAACATTTGCCGGCTTCTTCTCCCTAGTAGCTTCAGCTGCTGCTCCACCACCACGAATAAAGAAATTCCATTCGCTATCATCTATACGACCCGTGCTCCCCAGAATGGATGTACAAAGCATGAAACTAAAAATTAGCTTGTCCTTCTCGAACAAGCCTCTACTAATGTTCGTATAGGTGGCTTGACTGGTATCAGCTCGCAGAAATTCCAATCTTTCTGATAGCTCTTCAGTAGGCTCTGTGGACGCGATGCATTGATTGAAGACTTGTGCGAAATATTTCAGTGAGTACTGGTACATCGGGTCCAGTTCAGCAAGTTGGGCAACGACAAAGTACAGAACACTTCCTCTTGATGCAACCGGTCTGTACTTTTCTCTGGCTGCACTAATGCTAACTTCAGTGACCTCTGCCTCAGCTACTCGCTTCACAATTACAATGGAGGTTTCCTTGCTGTCATTAAGGGCATCAATGAGTTCCTCATCGTCCAGAATGTTTCCTTCTGATTGGAACAGCAACCGAAGGATCTTATTTTCCAGTGAAATTAGCTGATTCTTGTCTGAGTTTATCTGTGTAATCAGAGCTTGTCTTTGAGATTCTAAGTCTGGCCTTTCAAGTCCCACTACATCACTCAGCAATTGATCTTCAAGACCCGACATGGTCACAGTAAAGTTAATTATCGTCACTTTGATACATACTTCCGGCATGTAATGAGGATTTGATAGCTTGGTGGTCATGTACAAGCGGAAATTCATGTCGTAGTCAACGTCAGTGCTTCATGAAAAAATCGAAGATTAATATTTAATTTAATCGTGCTTTTATTAGTAAAGCATTTAAAAATTACAGAGGTATAATTCTAGAACTTACTCTCCTAATCGAATGAGTGTTCTTCCATTCTTCGTAAATATTTGTCGGAGAAGAATGGGCTCCAAAGCTGGCTCAAGAGATTCTTTAATTTCTTCAATTAGGCAAGGGTATCCAAGCCGAATACAATTTTCGAGTGTTCGCATAAACGTTCCATCCGAAAATTTCATCACCTTCAAATGACGCTCCGACTCTTGCTGCTTTATCCAACGATTAGCTTGATCTTGTGGATCAATCATCAAAGGCCACCGCTTTCCCTTAGTTGCAAGAATGGCGTTTTCTGTGGAAGTGTTGTCTTTCGGAAGCCCAAAGGAGTTCCACACTCGTACCTCAAAAGGATCCGCAAATGCTACCAGCCTGGATAATCAACAGTCAAAATAAAATGTTTTCGTCGCACATACCTACATTATATTATTAGCAACAGAAGAAGAGAAATCTTACGTGAAGCCAGGAGTAACTGGAATCTTCAGTTCAATACATTTAGCAACCCAGCCCTCCATAAGTACCTGCCTATAGTCACTGGTAAACGCTCCAAAGTACGCGATACAAGCGGAAGCTACAAACACATCGCCAATAAGATTTTTCAAGTCGTCATCAAATTTCATTACAGTTTCCCCCCATCGTGTCTGCTCTGAGGCTAAAGCTGTAGTTAGTCTGGCAGCCCTTCTCAATCTGGCCGCTGTCAGTTCCATGTTGTCCTCCAAGTCCTGCTTTTCCTTCATACTCTCTTCGTATCGAGCTTGAAGGGAAGCTATCTTTTTCTCAACTTCTTGCAATTTTGCAACTGCCTTTGAAAGCGTTTGCATTACTTGATCCAACTCTGCCTGAGCAGTTAAATACCGGTTTCTCTTGGGTTCCACTGTCTTAAATACTTTGGCGTAGACGTCGATTGCTCTCACCCACATACAAATGGACTTGCAAGCTTTCGATACTTTTTCGATTTTCTTCGGAGTAAAGTTCGGGTTATCAATGTAGACTTTCAGCTTTTTCATTGAGCTGTCTGACACGCCATCCTTGTCAAAATCATATAATTTTTTAAGGAACTGAGTGTCGGCCAACATGGTTCTTGCAGTGTTCCAGTCCGGCTTAAGTCCAAATAGAATGCATACTGCTTCCATGACCGTCCGTACAAGCTCAGGTGGCTTCTGGAACTGCTTGATTTCCGTAATGTCATTTTTGTCTAAAGCGTCCAGTGACTTTACGGCTTGCTCTAGGGCAGGCAAGGCTTCGGCTAAATCTTTCTGTGCATCTTCAGCGATTGCTTGAGTTTCCGAGGCTTTCTCCTTTGCTGTGGCTTCTTCATTCTGAACGTTCCGACGAACGATATCTGCTGCAGCTTGATCCTCAGATAGAACAAGCATGAGGTCTTTTACAGCTGCAGATTTTGATGCAAGGATAGGCTCTAGTTCCTTCAGATCAATTCGCATTTGCTTGACAAGTTCGTTTGTTTCCAGAATTCTCTGCAAAATTCGAAAAATGTTAAGTTTCACATGTTTCCCATGTTTTTCTGCAAAAATTTTAAGTACTTTAGTGCAGCTAGTAAAATTCATACCGAAAGACCATTTTGGATTCGAGCCTTTCCGGTAAAATTCTTCTGTCTTTCTTGTTTCAGCATTAGCGAATACAAGTTAATCAATTCTAAATACGAACTTGGCGTGGTGTAGTAGCGACGTCTCATTTCTTCGTAGAATTTGTCTGCCATATCCGTTACGGTCTAAATATTACAAATATCATTCACTGAAATAATACCTAAATCAATTTACTAATTACTGTTGTAATCAATTTACTTACAGTGTGGACAAGTACAGACACATCAGACATCGCCTCAGCAGAAGGTCAGCTTACTGTGGTTTGGAATTTCATCGTAGATTCGATACTCCCTTGGAGTCCCCATCTTCATGAAGTCTCCATAAATCATAGCCTTGAGCTCGGCCGCATTCGCAGTCTCCTTCAGAGTTTGAGTGCAGAGTTCCGCCAAACTGTTGTTGAACATGGTTCGATCATGCTCGGTTGTCAGTCGATCATGGAAAACTCGCTGGCACTCATGATAGAAGAGCCTTGTCATGTTGGACTTTGTCAGCATGATTTCCCTGTTGGCTTGCATTACTCCTTGGATACACTTGGACAGATCGCGCATGTTGAAAAGGTAATGGGACTTTGATGGGGTAGGAAGAAAAGATTTCGCCATGAACTGGTAAGTTGAAATGGCTGCAGCTACAAGGGAGTCTGCCATTTCCCTAACTTCAGCAGCGAATTCGTGAAAGAAACCACGTAGAATTGCCTGTAATTGGTAATCAATATCACAATTTTCCCATTAATTTCTCTTGGAAAATTTTTATTACGCACTGCATATTATGTACTTGGTAAACGGCAAAACTTACTTTGTAAATATTTGTTAGAACGGTATGAGACGGAGAGGGGATCGCCATCATTGAAAAGTGGCGAAGCAGCCTGGGAGTTACAGCATTACGACCTCCTCCTGGTGGAGCACAAGCAGAAGATAGAATGACGTTTTGAAGATCCCTCCAGAACATTTTAACTCGGTCATAGCAGCCATTAAAATCCAGCAGCTGACGTAGCAGCTCCAATGCTGGTTGAGCCCCGTACTTGTCCAGTTTGGGCATATTCAAATCGTCAATCATTACGATTACTTTTTTGCCAATTGGTGCACTCAAGACTGTCTTCTTCCTCTTCTCCAATTTTTCTTCAATCATTTCTTGCGTTCTTTTACTGGACGTTTGAGCAGAGAATGTCATGAACACTGGAAGGTAGTTGTTTGGTCCAGCAATAGTAGTAAGGACGTATTTAGCTATGGCAGACTTTCCCGTTCCAGTGGTTCCAGTAAAGAGAACAGCCCTATTCACAGCGACCAGGGTTTCCATCAAGTAACCAAATCGTACGGTGTCTATTGTTGGGACCAAGATGTCAACAAAAGGTATCGCTGAGTTGTAGACATATTTTGGCATAATAGTCTCCCAAAGTTCCATCGATTTAGTCTCAAAGTTTACGAAGTAACCGAAGAGTTGCCCAGTTTTCGGAAGATTGCAGTTCGGTTGCTTCTCAAATTGCCCTCTGACAAAGTTGTCCAGTCCAGCGTAGCCATTTTCATTAATGTTCCCACCAACTGACCAGAGATAAGCGAACACAAAAATAAGAGTGACCAGCTGTAATAACTGAGAGCTTTCTTGTGAGTAGTCGAAGGACTTTCTTGTGAGGAGACTTTGTAGCACTCCACACATCATAGTCACCTTCCCCATTACGGACTGAGGCATAACTTCCGAGCAGTTTCTTTTAATGTAGTGAAACCCTCCATCCAAATACTTATTGAAGAGGGTATTCAAATATTCTCTGACTTCCGTATTTGCTATTTGCTTATTGAGCCATGATTGTACCATTGGCCGCCAGCCCATCTCGTTAGGGTCAACATACACCATTCCACAGCGGGATACAGTTGCAGGAGATGCCTGGGCCAAGTCTTGTACTTCAAACACCATGTGGACCCAACTGGTCAGCTTGATTCGCTCCGAATTGGCAAGACACAGCATTTTATTGTCATCCAGTACGGTGTTCACTGCAAGTAGTTAATGAGATAATTTTAGTCTAAACAATTGAAATTGAACATTGATTTATGCTATGTCAATTTACTAATATTAAGATTTTTGGAAAATTGTCATACTGTTCTCAATCCATACGGCGTCCACAGGTCCGTCACAGATAACCCACTGATGATAAGTCATCTTTGGCTTTACAGCATTTCTCACCATTATTCCCAGCAGCCCATCTCTCCATTCCAAAGTGATAGGATTAACTTCCCCGTACAGTTCTCCTAAGCTAACCGCCTTTGGATTTAGCACATACGTATCTACTGGTCTAAAGTAAGGACCTTCAATTTTTAACTGGAATAAGGCAGTTAACCCGTCCTTCAGTGCCTGTAAAATAGTCGTCTTCCCTCCTCCTGTGGGTCCCACCAACATTACGCCGTGTCGGACAACCATGGTCTCGTATAGTTGGATTATCTTCCGCGTGAAACATTCAGGAATTTGGAGACCTTTTTCAAGTGCGCATCGCTCTGATTCCTTTTGGAGAGCCCCGTAATCCTGTTCTGGAATGACGACTCCAGGAAACAAATCTTGAATAATTCCCTACAATAATACAACACTAATGAGTAACGAGTAACATGTCATTCTAAAGCAATAAGGTTAACAGAATACGAATATGGTTAGCTTACATGAAGTAGCGCTGCATCATGAGCTAAAAACTTTGGCAAATTGGAGTCTCGTAATGCCCGAATTAGCACAACGTTTTCGTTAATATCCGGGTTGGAACGCTTCAGTCCTCCAGCCATCACCAGCACAGATTTCACAGCTCGCATTCCGAAATCATAGTGATCCTGCTGGGACAACTGCTCACTGCACAATTTGTACATTTGCGTCATTTTCTGGGCCAAGGCTTTTGATGACTCAAATCCTTCCGAGTATAGAATCACTTCGGCAATTAAAGCTATTTTTTAAACGAAATAGGTCAATGGTAACTTTCAAGACTCTAAATAGAGGATAGGTTATGTTATCTTTCATAATGAAACAGAAAATTGTCGTACTGTAATCCGGAACCATCATGCTAATAGGTCGGAACAAAGCCTTTAAATTGTCGGGCAACTCTGTTCTTCCAGCGTAACCCGGATTCATTGTAATGAAAGCCGAGCAAGTCCTCACTAGCTTGATTTCCCTTCCCTCGAACATAAACCACGAAAGTTTCTGGGCCTTCGCCAGTCTGATTGTAATCAGCTGCTGTGCAATTACAGATAGCACTTCAATATCAATTCGGTTAAATTCATCGAAGCAGCACCATCCTCCAGACTGAGCTAATCCAGAGAAGAACCTCCCCATCATTTTATAGTCCAGACCTTCCGAGCAGTTGAAGACGACGCACATAAACGCAAGACTTTTTGCAAGATCCTTTGTGGTCTCGGTTTTTCCGGTCCCTTTTGCAATATAAAATAAGTTTGTTATTCAGATTATATGACTATCGCCACCACGTCACGCTATTGCAATTAAAATAATATGACCCTATCATACCTGCAGGTCCCGCAGGTGCTCCTCCAAGATCCAATTGTAAAGCTCCCATCAGACAAAGATAACAACGATCTGTCAAGGGTGTGATAACTAATCTCGGAGATGCACCTAAATACTCGTAGCCATAAGTGTACTCTGCATTTGCCATCTTTGCAACAACGACCTCCCTGTCCTCATCCCAGTAGTAGCGGAGTTGCTTCAACCACTCAAAATTTGTGCTGGAGTCAACATGAGTGTGAACCATTCCTGTGATGATATCCCTTGCGTGCACATCTATCGTAATTAGAGCGCAGAGAACTGCTCTTATCAATGGCGGAAGTTGTCCTCTCACCATTGCAGCCAACTTGTTAAGGTTCTCAAAGTTTTCTTTTTCAAAATGTTTAATTCCTTTCCTCCTTTCTGTATAAGGTCCATCCAGAATTTGATGGACACTCTTGGCCCACATCAGCTGTGAGATCGTCAATACAATCTGGAAAAGAATTTTTTTTCACTATTGTAAAAAGTGATCATGAGATGAAGAGAAGATTATAATAATGTGAAAGAATTTGCTAACCTGAGAAGGAAACTTTTGCAACCATTCTTCTCTTTTCATGGTTGGGTGGTCCTTTAGTGCATTTCCCATTATGCTTTTCAAAGACGCAAACATAGCCTCTTCTACTTTCCCCAACCAGTCTTCCACATTGCCCCTAGTTTTTACTCCCTTTGGCAAACGGACCCTCTCATCTTCTGGAGAATACATGGCCAAGACATCAAGAGCAATTGCAGATGCTGGGCCACCAAAGTCCAATCGCTGAATGGCATCAAAACACTTTCGCATATGAGGCTGTACAGCTTTGGGGTTCCTAGTCTGAGCCAAAATTTCCAGCAACTCCTCATTAGACAAAAAGTAAAATCTTGGAAAAATAACTCGTTTGGACTCCAAGTAGTCATCAAGACACTTCATGATCTGCTCAAGTAGTTCATTGTTCTGACGAAGAGCTTCCAACGTGCCAAGTGAAGCACCTGCCTGAATAGCCAACGGATTTCTGTTAGTCTTCGCCATAATTTCTCTCCAAGACTTGTCCACTTGGGCAAATAGCTTTGCCTCGTTTGGAAGCTGCCTCTGGATATCTGGTGCGGAGAAGATAGATTCCAGATGAATCCAATTCCGCTGGCATGTTAGCCACTCCTCCAAAGTTTGAGGGAAAATGTCGAGAAAGCGGTTCCACTCATCTACCTTCGGCTTAATAGGTCCCGCATGCCTCGAACTGGAGATTGTAGCCATATGAATGTTGGTGTCGTCCAGGAGCACTTGAATTTCATCTGTCCCTCCCAGAATGTAGACATCACGTTGATCTTTGTACGGCAACACGACAAATTCTGCTTCTGCCCAAGAGTCCTCGACTTTCTTCAAGAGCGCCTCCAAACTGTACTCTGATGATGCTTGAGAGCTAATTTCTTGGATCAATTCAGTATAGTTTATGGCAGGAATATCTAAAAGCTGCTTGAGTGTTACTGCTTCGTTTTGCAGATTAACTCCCAGTGCCTTATTGAGCATCTTCCAATGTCTATCTTTAAGTGTAGGATTGTGGAGAAAGCCAATCCATGGAAGCTGCATGCGCATTTCGTCCACTTTAGTCTTCAAAATGGGAAGAACATCATTAGCAGGAAGGCCTTTTTCCAGTTGCTGAATGCTTTTCACGAACTCATTCACTTCACGCGTCAACTGATCCGGATTCATATTGATAAACGAAAGTTTCTCCCATTCTTGGCGTTGTCTATCAAACCTGGTAATTGAGTCCCACAACTGGTGCCTAAACTTGGAGAAGTCAATAAGCTGATCTAAGTCATCGAAATTGGTTATTTCCAGCTTCAGTCTTCTCTGGTTAAACTGGAACTTGTCTGTTCTCTCTTTATCTGCTGCAAGAGTCTCCTTGACGTGAGTAAGCTTCTCTGTCATTTCAAGAGCGTTGGAGGTGGGATCAAGGACGTCGGGTGCCTCTACAACTTGACGAAGTTCTGCCATTCTCTCATGAATTTCTTCAACTACCTCCCGGAATTTCTCCAGCAGTTCCTCCATGATCTTCTCCCTGTTCTCAACTTGCGTATTCACATTCTCACCTAGAGTATGGAAAACTTCATTCAACTGATCGTAGTCCTCTTGGATCTCTTCTAGAGGAGGAATATTGTACTGTTCCATTAAATCGTAGAATTCCCCGCAAACAATAATGCCCTCCATAACGTCCCCCATCTGCTCCAGTACTGCGTCTAGGTGGAGAACGTACTCTACATATTCATCAGCAACCTCAGGGTACTTTTCAAAAATTTCAATTGCCGTTTTCATCCTCCCAGTGGAGGTCTCAACTCTTTCACCAGCCACCCTATAATGCACAAACGGATATGATGTAGTTTCTTGACAGAGTAATAAAAAAGCATCATTTTGTTTCATAATTTTAATAGTCTCACTGTGGAATGTGTCTTTTCAGGAAATCGAAGCATCGAGCAACCGTTGGATTTGCGTGCGCTCTCAGAATACTATTATTCACACGGAACACGCCCATATTCTGAATGTCCTCTACATCTTTCAGAATGTCCATTTGAGTCTGGAATTTCTCCAGCAACTTGGCAAATTCTACGACTTCGGTTATTTGCGCATACAGTTCTAGATCCACCTTTTGATTCTCCACGCAGAAGAGCCGAATGTAGTCAAACATTTTTATGTAAATATCACAAACTTGAAATCCATGATGAATGATGGTTTCGAGCACATCAGCAACGCTGGTTGTATAAGAGTCATTATCGATCACTAGCCCCATGTCGGGTCCCTCCCCACAAGTTTTCTCGCTCACGTAGCCATTTATAACCGGTCTGTTTCGAACAAAAAATATATGAATATATTTACTTAACTCCAAACTAAAAGTTTTCAATTACTAATTAAAACTCAACAAGAGTGGAGGGAACCTGTACACTTACTGGGTATAAGGATTAAACTCATCCCTCGTCAGCATATTCTTATAGCTCAAGATTGTACTTTTCCAGGTATTGAAAAGAAAGCGGAAACCTTGAATATAGTCGTTAACGGACGGGGAGAAAACCAAATTTTCGTCTGTCCACGAGCACCCAACATCGTACATTGGTTCAATTGCCTCCGAAAGAACCATATGACCACCCTACATTTAAAAATTAATTACATACGTATAATGTATCTCAAACACTTCTCTAATACAATAGTCCAGCAAATAACATTTTTAAAAGTATTTATTTTACGTGTTTTTCGTGCTCCTGCACAAGTTCCTCAAGGGCTTCTGTGTACGGCACGGGAACATAAAACTTGTCCGGTACATATTGCACTCTCTCATTCATTTCGAGCATTAGATAGACCATCGAATTCTTCATAATTTGAAAGTAGGTGTGTTGCACGTAGTAGTCCACAAGGCGGATAAAACTGAAAATGAAATTTGGTAGATGTTAGCACGTGTAAGAGCAATTTTTGTAATAGATAAAATCACTTTTATAAGAATTTACTCTGTTAATCTCCGACAAGTGTGTTTCTTCCTAGTTTGTTGAGAGTAGGTCAACCATTGCCCTGGATAATCAGTCAGCACCAGCGAATGACCTTTAGTCTGAACTGGTAGCTCCAGTTGCTTCATATAATATTCCATCTCTTCCGGGTAGCTATCCGGACTGAATCCTTCTTCGATGAGGGTGGCCCGACAAGCAGCCGCAGTCATTTCCACAACCATTCCTTCGAATGCCCTCAGCTTTCCCAGAGCTTCCTGCGTTTGGTCCGTCTCAAAATCCAAAAATTCGTCCAAGCCATAAGTCACCCCATCCTTAATCTTCATGAATCCCATATGGCTCATCTTCTCGCACATTTTCCACAGTTCTATGAGCATCATTTTGACTGGTCGCTTGCTGAGAAGAATCTCTCCCGCTAGGGTATTTCGAATGAGGTTTGTCTTCCTGTTCCGAATTTTTGCACGCCACATCGTGAATGCTTTCCAAAGCCGGAATTTTGCAAAAAATGGAATTTTTCGTACGTGGTCGAAAGTAAACATTTGAGTCTGAAACTGAAGACAAGAGGTATACTCCGCCATTCCTTTGCTAATGTAGAGCACTCCGTTTTTACTTAGCGTGAAAAATCCAGCCAGGTTCGGAGGGATCTTGTTGTACTTCACAATCCTGAAAATTCAACGGTAGTAAGAACGTTAGTAGGTATGTACGTAATAATTTGCAGTTAGACTAGAAATGTATTTATAAAAAAGTAATGAAAACAACGTACGTCAAACGATATGGATTAAAATCTGGCTGATTTTCAGACATTGCATTAATCAAGCAAATGTAGTTGTTCCTTTCATAATCTTGAATGTTATTCATCAACGTTACGAACTGATCTCGAGTGAGTGGGCTGTTCTCAGGAATACCCCAGCGCTTCTCGGGATTCAAAGCTGAAGCGGACAAGTTCTCCCGGAGGCATACATTCCATGCAACCAGTGGTGGCATCGAAGCAAGCAGGATATCCTGGAATTGGCTTTCGACCTCTATTTGCTATACGATTCTCGTCATCTTCTTTCAGCACTGATTGAAATCAACAATATGATCCATTTTGTACTCATTTCAAAAAATTAAAATATGACCCTATTTATTTGGCGTGGTATGCACATACTTCGAATTTTCTCTGCCAATGGTATTCCATCATCTTCACCTTCCCATTCATCATATTTCTCTTCTTTTCTTCTTATGAAGTGTGCATGTGAATGTTGCCTGCTGACCTTTGGCTTTTGAATAGATCCTTTTACTGATTCCGACCTTTTCCGGGCTTCTTTATTACAGGGATCCCTATAGGACTTCCTGTTCTGAGAACGCCGCTGATTTTCAGGTACAGACGAGGCACTGGCCTTTTTACTCACCCTATCCCCAGAATTTTTTCCATGTTGAACTGAAGAGCGACCAGCTCGGAATATAGACATCTTAGAGCTGCCTACGTCTGTGGAGTTATCCTGGATTTCTGGAGTTTTTCTTCGAAAATTTGTTGGTACCTTGGCCGGTCCACTAACTCGTACATTCGCCTCTCTACAAATAACGAGTGCCACATATTAACATAAATCCATTTATCTAAGACTATCTGTGCATTCATATAAGCAACTTTGCTCCATGCTTCTTACAACTGTTTAAAATCAGGCTTTATTCTATTAATCAATGTGGCCTTGTCAGGCTCTAGGTCAGAATCTTCCTCCCAAATTCCTGGATAAAAGATTCGCCGACGCAGAAATAACAGGTCGGACTCTGTCGCTTTCAGATTGTGCCGAGGAAGTGAAACATTTGCTAGGGACTTGTTAGTGGAAATAAGCCTTTTTTCTTCTACTTCCCACTCTTCCGTATTTGCATCCCCCGACGATGCTTCCACAGAATCATCAAAGTTGATGAATGAACTTCGTCCATCCAATTCACTCTCAGATTGATCCGCTTTCCCAGTTTTTGATTTGTCTTGTCCGAGACTTTTTGCACTATTGCCGAAGAGCAAGCTATTCTCAGCAGTTCCGAAGTAGTCAGACCCCTTTCGGTCCCCGTGATAGGAAGAAGATTGTCTTGAATCCATCGTAAGTTTCTTCACGGATAACCGAGTTACTCGGGCTGGGCTGCCGAAGGGCTCACTAGTAGCCTTTTTGGTCGATTTTCTCATCGAACTTCGAAGTTGCTTTGCCCCCACCTTACTTTTCCTTGCATCTTCATTAGCTTTAGCTTCCTTGTTTAACTCAAGAAGGGAACCACTTGTTTGTTCCATTTTTTGAAGTTTTGTGTGACTATAATTAGTTCTCACTGCAAAATCTGTAGTAGTATATGTTTTAGTACTGCGATACTTATAGCAGTCAATTACTCTTAAGAATGCTTTTTATTGCGCTTGCGAATATGCAAATTGAAAAAATTTGAAGTGTGGAAATAAATTATTATTTTTTGTTCATTGTGAATTACTTGGTACCATATCTACCATGACATTTGTGAAAGGATATTCCACAGAGCACGTTTGAAATAAAAACGATTCAAACTCCAGTGTGCTTGCTGATATTGATAAAACGAGTCACTAGGCGATATGCAGGTGTAGATGATGCATTCATTGTAGGGAGTACACGTGCTGTATCTACCCGTACCCTGATAGAAACAAGAAAGGGTCTACACATTTATTCCGTAAATGATTCTATTTGTTTCATTTTTGCAGCATTAAATTGCTTTTAACCACTGGATCTAACTGTGCGTTATTGCGTTAATGCACTCCATGTGGGTTATTTAAATAATGAAAAGCTTTATTTAATGAAAGTTACAGTTAACTATTGAAAAAATAGAAGTCGTCGATGTCAAAATGATTATCCGGTCAGCGTTATCATATTTTGCCAGCCTGGTCTATAGTCAACAAATGATAGAAAGCCATACACTTCCATTTTATGATTACGGAAACGCTGTGAAATGCTCTTCATGTACCCCGAAAGTTGTAACGTTGTACGTTGTAGTTTCACCTTTACATTTCTCACGTTACAGATAGAGGGAGCATAACTACTATACTACTGCCGAACACTGCCACAAGACTTTGATCCGGGTTAGCTAAAATTTTTAAATAGTATAAATTAAATATCAATTAAACAGAAACATGGATTTCTAGCTGTGCTACGTTTATAGTATTTTCTATGTTCTCTCTTTCATCAACGTTTTCTGTGCAAGAGGCTATAACGAAGCCGAGGGAAAAAAATTTAATTGTGTGTAGGTAATGAAAAATGTTCTTAATCATAATTGCAAATATAGCCGGAGGCAAGTCCTAAAATTGCCTTCTGCTTTTAATCATTAGACCTACCGTCATATAAACTTTCTGAATAAATATGAACTGCCAGAGCCACATGTACAGTGATGCGATGNCTACCGTCATATAAACTTGCTGCATATTAAATATGAATTGCCAGAGCCACATGTACAATGTATAGTGCTGCGATGTCCATATATAAAATGCTAATGACGACTACAATTGCTGCTGCGTAGATGCTACAATTTCAAGTAAAAGAAGCAGTTGGCCGGTTAGGTGTTGGCATATATATTCCCATAATAATTCCATCTTCATTTTTTCATTCACTATATAACTTAATGAGCTGAATGCAGCAATAATAATACATTCACGATGAATGGTTCGTTGATTACCTCCTACTAGCGTGCTTGCAGTAGGCTGTCCGCAAGTCCATAATATGCAGGCTCACACAGTTTCACACAGGCAAGCAGCCCAGTGAAAACATTAAATTCTGCCTAGTTTACATCATTCTATAAAAAAATCTCTTTTTGCAGCAGAAATGAAATTTTTTTTAGTCTTTTCATACACTGCACTGCCCCTCCCCTTCAAGCTCTTTTCTCTTCTTTTTCACTAATGATGATTATGTTATGATATTCATCAATATCAGATAATGAAGATGATGATAATTACAATCTTCAGGTTGATAATGATGGTTATCTACATCCTATCAGCTTCTGTATTTGATGGCTCCCACAATTATATCAGCACCGTCTTTTTTGCAGAGGAGGGAGAAGTTGTTTGGCACGGCGGAGCTCTGTAATTTGATAAGTTGAGGTCTTTTGCATTTTTAGTTTTTTACCTCCTCTTATTTCGTTAGCTTGCATATTTGTACATATATTATGAACTCATTATGACGCTTCCTCCTCTTTCTAAGCTAGTTCTAAATTACATGATGGAATAGTTGNATTTTTAGTTTTTTACCTCCTCTTATTTCGTTAGCTTGCATATTTGTACATATATTATGAACTCATTATGACGCTTCCTCCTCTTTCTAAGCTAGTTCTAAATTACATGATGGAATAGTTGCATTTACATGTTAAATAGCTTTTAGGAGGAAATTGTATAGAAAATTTTTAAAATTTTCCAAACAGCCGTGCGAAGGCACTTTGTGATTTTTAATTTTACAAAATAAAAATCTAAACCCAACAAGATTGTAATCAGGCCAGAGTCAGTTATATAAGCAGAAGTTGGAGTTGAAGTAAGTGATAAGGATAAAAAAGAATGTGAGTGGATTGTGTGGGTAGGCGCAAAACTAACTGAGAAACATATTTTATCGTTATCAATCTACTTTTTTTCACATTGTACTAGTTGCATTGTTGTTGTACGACTGCTTTCTACGAGCTGATTTGTTGGGAGAAAATTGAGATAAACCTATAAAATAACAGTGCATCTATAATAAGCAAAACAGCTAGCCAATTGCAAATTGCATATTTATAAAATTCATGTTCATCAGTGAGCCTGCTTGTTTTTCTAGTTTGTTTGCTGTATGACTGACATTAGTTGCAATTGCGAATGAGAGTGCTATAGCGTCCCTTTCCATTCATTTGCAGTTATTGTTATTTATGCTGTAGACAATCAATGAAGACTTGCCGTTTTTTTTGGATTTTAATTGAGATGATATGACCGGAATACATTTGTTGGTTTTAACGAAAAAAAATACCAGTTGATAGTAGATTGTATGTCAACTCTGATGAGATTTAATTGGTGCGCTAGAGACTTGCATTCAGTAATTTTTAGAGCCAGATTGGTAGCACAGCTAATTAAATGACCGGCTGCATGCCAATTGCATTTAATTGCGAATTGTACATTTAAAAAACGTTCCGTTTAGTCTTCCACGTTTAATTATCCTTAATGAAGCTTATTCACCAGATATATAATTGACTGAGGAAATATCCAACATGGACGAACTAGTGTGTAATTAGCAAGTTTGGGTAATATGTAAATATGCCGCACTAATTCATAATTACCGCTTATTAGTGATGAATCAACAACATACTTTTTAGTCCTTTGATTACCTGGGCTAATTACAGTAGACTTTCCATAAGCAAAAATTACTACCATCAAGTTGCAATGCTAAAAATTAAACTAAAAATGCATATGGAACAAAGCACAAGGCAAGTGAAAGTCGAGAGAGAATCTCAATTTATATCTCGTCTAATATTACATACTAACTGATAACTTGAAAAAGCCTTGTGCGAAAGAGCGCACTTAATAAAAAACTAACCATAAGCAAAACGCAAAATGCTTCCTAGCTAAAGTGTGAATTTCTGGAGACTTTGTGAATTTTAGCAAATTTAAAAAATGGTAATTGTTAACAATGAATGACAGAAATCAACGAAGCTGGATTATATAAAATTTATAATATCTAAAAATTCACATTTTAACTGGGAAGCCTTAGTCGCATGCATACGAAAATTTGTCGGCGAAACTACTCTCTCTAATCGTAAGTTCCGGCCAACATACAACGAGTCCAGTATACCTATATTAGAAATAGAATAGGTACCACAATGCAAAAAAGTAACTGGCGTTCTGCTTATTCATCATTGCAAGCTACGCAAGTGGAATCTGTCAACTTTATAGTTTTAAATTTGAGGAACTAGATAATTCTTTGTCCTTATTTGCCAATTAAAGTTGACTTCAGCTCTGTGTCACAAAAATTTGTTTTTATTACCTCATCAAGTCATCAGTAGTGCCATTGCCATATACAATTTTTAAAGCTTATTTTCTTATCTGAACTTGAAGAAAAGGAAAAATATGAATATCCAAGTTAAGTCAACGAAGAAATTCTCTCGCTGTAAAAGTAACGGGATCCTTCTACTGAATTTAGAACCGGCAAGCATCGCACATCATCAGCACACAAACACAATGTACGTATTAGCATTACCGCCTATTAATTTTTTTTTGGGATATGATGATGATGTTGTTATTAGATGTGATAATGGAACTACGTGAGAGCAACACGAAAATTAAATGCAATTAGTAGTCAATGAGTTCTGTTGCAAATTACTTGTATTGTCATCATCATCATTACAAGTTCGCGAATGGAGCACACAGCGCAGCACCGCTACTGCCACTGCCACTATTGATGATATCAGGACGCATCATCGTCATGCATCGCATATATCGTATCGTCAAAGAGCCTTTTTTTCAAAGGTAATGTTCCTGATTTGACAATGATGACTATAATCCCTCCAACACGGCAATGCAGTGTAACATTAGGATGTTGCCATTTCATTAACTAATTTTCTTTTCATGGCACGGCTAAAATATAAATAGGCTCATTCTCATTTCATCTGATGTACGCTCAAGAATGCAGATAAAGTTTAGAACAAAATTGAGCACAAATTAGGCTTAATAAAGAAACCGCCAGTGTGTGTTTATAATGAATGAAGAATGTGTAATTGAGAAAACTGTACATGATATACAAACACGCATGCAAAGCCTAATTTCAAATCTTGGAAAGTCGTGAGCTTTGTCATTTTATCTTGTGCGTCTGCAATTTTCAGACGGGATTTCCTTTGTCTGCACAAACCCTTCAGATTGCAAATTGCGAGTAGGTTCTAATTCCGAATTGTCAAGCGTTTGCCCCACATTTATTTACTCCCGTCTGTAGTAGCTCTAGCCTGAAGTTAAAATTAGCTCTAGCAAAACTTGACACTGCAAAAATAATAATGAGCTCTGCAGTCTGTCCGTTTTTTCAGCTTAGTTCATTCTCCCGTTCATAAAAAAATCTTAAATTTTTTCAGAACTCAGTATATTATGTCAGATTACGGTAATTGTAAACTGGGCTAGACTATATAGTTGAACTTCCTCTTCCAATGCTACAGCACGTACCTTTGTTGCAGGCAATATTTTCGAGCGTCTGCACAGCCAAACCCAATCTAATCTTTGAACAAAGTCGGGACTACAACTGCAAACGTGTAATTCAGGGCTGAGTACAATTGCTACCGGATGTAGCTGTCCATCAGACCAGCAAGCCATTCTAGACGTTTTTAGACAAGACAGACACGCCAGGAAAGGCCGGTCAGTGATCATAGATATACCGTAATGATACGAGTTGATCCCTGGTAATTTGTAAAAGTACCCTTTAAAAGTGGTAGTTTATTTTTGCACCCATGTTTTTTCTCTCCCGTTTCGTCTAATGATTTTGGTAGGCTTGTTTTGCCCTCTTAATGAATTAGGGTACATAGCACACAGCACATAAACAACGAGCTTGCTTCTAAATCATCGTAATTTTACAACTCTCCTAGATTTCTCTGAAGTTTTCATCCTTCATGGACATCCAAGAAAGGAGCAGGCATGCAATTTGTTCAAGAAAATTACCGGAGGAAGGACGGGTGCCAAATAAAAGCAATAGTCTTCCTTTCTGCTCTGTTTGTAGCTAATAAGCGTGAATTTTCTTTTTTGCCTTCTGTGCCCTAATCAGGGAGCGCTTTTACTGCTCATACAAAGTAAAAATTGTACACCCACATATGGTACAAAAATTGAGGAAAAGTTTTGGCTAAAATATATTTTCGGCATGTCCGCTCAAGATCAAAGACGATTGTGTACAGCACAAAATGAAAGGAGAACAGTGTCGGAAACATGTTTCACTGCCTAATACAAATGTAATCGTTAATATGGAACTATTATAGTATAACCAGGAGCCATGTTCTTCCGCTCGTCTTCCTTTGTACTTTGCGGATGCCATATCCCCTCTAAAAGACCACATTATCCTGTAAATACAAGAAATGTACTCTGAAATATTGCGTTTCCTAAAAGAATACGATAGTGATTGGCTGATTGGACGGAAATTTTTCTTTTTAATGGAAACCCGACGAAGAAAAGAAAGCTGCTTACAGGATGAAGGATGAATATAAATCATTGCCGCTACCGGTGTTCAAAGTAGCTTAATTAACCAATCTAGAAATGTGCCTACTTTCACAAGCAGTAGCTAATTTTATAGAAATGTTTAATTTTCCTAGAGTGCTGTGCATTCTAAAAATTGATTGTGTTTACACAATATTGCTCGTTAGTACAAATAAAAGCATTTTTTATTTAGGTAAATCTTTAATATATGTCTTTTGTTTTCAAATACTGATATCCGTGTTCAGTAATGAACAATTTTAGTAGTCAAAATCACCTCAAATCAAATCAAAATCTAACTGTAGTAT